>JAGDQP010050609.1:0-14198 GCA_022664845.1 Lepisma saccharinum | reverse complement strand
ATATATATATATATATATATATATATATATATTAGCCGAGCTGGTCTACCGGTTCCCGTGAGATCACCGAAGTCAAGCAGCTCTGGGTCTGGTCAGTGCTTGGACGGGTGACCGTTGCAGTACTCCAGATGGTGTTGCCTGTGCGGCGTCCACCCAGCGTCGTGAGGCCAATTGGGGAGCTGCCTGAATAAAGAGGTAGCGATCACAGTTGAGAGCTTCGGCACTCCTCTCCCAACACGTCTGGTCAGCGTGGGAGCAGTAGACCACCTCCTCCCTCCGGGAGAGGCTCATCCAGTAGTGGATTAAATATGTCTGTGTATTATATTTATATGGTGTGTGTGTGTGAGAGAGAGAGAGAGAGTGAGAGAGAGAGAGAGAATATGTGTATGTCTGTATGTGTGTCTGTGTACGAGCGTGTATGTGTTCCTTCATGCTTTCAACAGCAAAGTTACCACAGAATGCTGAATCTCGCGCGCTGCTTTCTGGATATTGGAGATGCCAGGGCAAATATTTAAACTTGTATGTCCACCTCCAGTCTAATCCAATGTGGACCATACTTTCTGTTCTAACTTAAGTATATATACTTCTTATTGCTGTGCGACCAGTTTTGTATTTAAGTTTTGTATCCTGAGTTATTCGTATAATAGTATACCGTATTATATGTAATAGAAAATACTGCAAATAATATTTACTTTTTTTTGCAAGAATTAAGACATCAATAAAAAAAACGGGCCACACAGCGATATCGAGCGTAAACAGCTGAGTTAGAACTGAAAATTTGGTCCATATTGGTTTAAACTGGAACTGGACAAACAAGATTTAGTGTCCTCTCCTCTTCCTGTCTTAATATATTCATGAAATTTTTGGCATCATCAGCAGTCATTCCAGTATCGCTTTTAGACAAAGGTCATAGCGTGCAAACTCGTGTTACTTTAATCGCGAAATCAATTTTAAACCTATGGCATTGTATAGTCCAATTTCAAATATTGCGTATATACATTGTTACGCTCATCAAGTGAGTCTATTTATGAGGAAAGCTGCTTTTATAAATAGATATGTAATATTTTTTTCTCAAATTTGCAAGGCGTGTGTACTTTTCTTCTCGTAGTCACCAACCTCCCTATTTTTAAATAGTTCATAGCCCACTAGAGTTTACAAATTAACATGAAATTCAATGGACTGCGATCTCGAGATCTTGTCCATCGATGAGTGATACGTTTTCAAAGATTATGATGCCATTATTTAATTAAGTCTTAGCACTCATCAATTGACAAGATTTCGAGATCATTGTCCATTGTATCTCATGGTAATTTGTAAGCTCTAGTGCGCTATGAATTTATATTTTTGATAGTTCTCTTAGTTTTAGAAATATTTTGAACAATGTTAAACGTTTGTAGAAGGGGGGAGGAGGTGCGAGAAGCCCTCTTATTGGAACTTCCTGTCCAGAAGCGTAAATACTGTCTTTGAACATAACGAGGATATTATTCAATGCATGAATAAGATAGTGAAGATGGAGGAAGAGAAAAATTCAAGCACAATCTATCGCTCTGAAATACTCAAAAAAATACTTATTAGCAGTCATTTTATATTTGACTTTCTTTCTTTCTTTCTATTTTTTAGTAAAATAATCCTTCTTGTGGAAATTTTGTTTAATCAGTTTCAAAATCAAGAAATTGACCCTTCCTTGGCACAAAAGGCTATTTTCCACTTTGCTTTGAAACAAATATTAGGCATATTAAAGACCAGCTTGATGATCCGAGAGAAACAATAGAAAATAGAAACACGGTATCAAAAAGGAGAAAGAGTGAAAGAATGGAATGGGTAAGGGAAGCAAAGGAAGTGTGCGGTGTGATTACTTGCGAAGCAAAATCCATACATTCACATGGCACGTTATGGCGGTCACGCTGTTTACTCCAGAGAAATTTCCGAGTTACTTTCGGAATTTTCCAAAACAAACTGTGGAGAAATTTTGTTCAATTTACACATTTCTTGACAAATAAATCTCTGTCTTCACGAACGGCCTTGAACCCACTCAGCAGAAGAATTTCGATCAATGTCAGAAGCTGTAGGCTTGTTCGAATTTAACGTTCAAAATATCTTGAAGAAAACGTTCAGTGAATCTTCATAATTTCTAAAACTGATGTGAACAATACATCAGTCACACAGATTTCTAGTCACGAAAAATTGTCACAAACTATCAAATTCTATTCTCAATATTACAGATACGACATTTTTTTTAAAGTTTTCTCAAAACCGTAACTAATCGTTTTAACGTACCTTTATTTGAAAATCTGGTCACTTCTTCTTTTGTGTCTATGTTACATAACTTAACTACGTTGATTCATTGTGACTGATTAGCTACCCAATCCTCTCTCACATAGTGAAAGTCCAGGCCATCAGCCAGGAGGTGGGATGAGCCCCTGTAAATTTTTCTTGCCCCAATACATATATTTAATTTTATGTATGTTTCGTAAGCACAAGTCCTTTCTCTAATGTTTCTTACCCCCCACTCTTTGTGGAAGCTGGGGGCCTGAGTGCAACATCCCGTGGAGACAACCACGGGCCGCCACTGCTCACAAGACCATGCTCCACTGTCAGTTTTGTAATGCTCAGTAGTCTTTAACTTTTAAGAATATTTCTCCCAAGTCATGTCTTGTTAAAATAAGAAAGTTAAGAAAGGCATTCGAGCAGTTTTCGACCAAAAATGGCCACCATTTTGATTTCTAACAAGTAAACCTATCGATGCTTCAAACTGCTTTTTCGACCAAACTTGGTAGAGGAGTAGGGTACATCACGAAACCACCAGAAAGCATGATTAAAAGTGCGTTTGTCATTAAAAGCATGATTAAAGCGGCCAAAACTTTGATTCATAAGGATAAGTACAGGTCGAAAAACACATGTTTATTGGTAAAATGCTTGAAATAATGGAAAACAAATACACAAGAATAGATACTGGTCAATACGCTATATTTTAAAGGGCAGATTTGTGATGGCGGTTATCTTGAAGTCAGACAATTTTAATCTTGCTCAATTTTTAAAAATAGAAACTGGGTCATATAACATATCAGTCTGGGCTAGAATTTTACTAGAAATATATTCGTGAAGTTCGCTTTGTCAGAAATGTATTTTTAAGAGAGATAATGAGATGTGACATTAGTATGCGTAGGTGATCCAGAAGTACGTAAATGCTGTATTCAGAGCTGAAACCACGTCACTTTTGATGACCCAGCTTGACCCGAACATAGGTGACCTGGTGAACCGGTCTGAAATGACCTGATTGACCCGCTCTGGGAAACATAACTGGGAATTTCTTCGTCGTACTTTTTATTCCCTGGGAATAACATCTGTCCTGTTCACCCGTGAAAAAGCACTGTTGAAACTCAAGGAAACGATAAAAAAAACTTTACCTTGTTCTGCGGGTTACCGTGTCAGGCCAGTTCCGTGGCTTAGAGCCGGTGACCCGATCCAAAAGTTAACCCGAATGACCCGGTGACCCATTTAAGCTCTGACTCTGTTCTATGTGGAACAGTACAAGAAATGAAAAACAAATGCATACATTAGAATTTTTTTCCTTGCACTGTTTCAAAAACAACAGAGTATTTCCAAACTTATGGAACCACTACGCATACTACAGTTACATCTCATTATTAAAAAAAAAAAGAAGCTTTGGTAAACTTTATTTTATATGGGTCATTCTAGTAATTATTGACTCCGACCCGTCACGATTATCCGTCACGTTCTAGTTAAAATCCACAATCACAAACATCCATGCCTCTGCCAGGATTCGAACCCGAGACACATCTCATTATCTCTCTCAAAAATAGATTTATGGCAACATTAACTTCACAAATATATTTCTGCGAAACTTCTAACCGATATTGATACATTACATTACATTATGCATTTTAAAAAGTGGAGCAAAATTCAAGGTGTACAACTTCAAGATGTTGATCATGACAAATGTATTCTCTAATTGATAGTGCTCTCCAACCAATATCCATTAATGGGTATTCGTTTTCCATTCTTTAAGCGTTTTACGAATAAACGTGCTTTTTAGACTTAATTTGCACTATAAGTTCTTAATTTTTAAAACAAAATTTAGGCCAATGTGCCCGTCTTTATGGACGAAAGCACTTTTAATAGTGCTTTCTGGAGGTTTCTTGATATTCCTAACTCCTCTGCCAAGCTTGGTCGAAAATCGCTCTGAACAATCGATAGTATTACTCGTAAGTAGTTTTATTTTTGCTATAAATTTGCAATCCTTAAAATTATTTTCTGAAGAAGTAATCCAGATTCAGTGCGAAATATTTTTCATTTGATGCCCCATATGATCTACTTTAAAAACCTTACTATTTTTCAGTGCCCCCTTTTTGAGCTTCCAAGCCCCGAATTTTAGGGATGACAATAATATAATTAACATTACTTTCTGACAAAACAAGTAACACGGTGCCGATTTTGAAGTCTGGTAAGGTTTAATAAATGTTTTCCCTTATCTCAGAGGATAGAAAACAAATATAAAAAATGAAACACCTTTGATCAATTTTTGACCAAAAATGGCCACCATCTTGGTGTAAGGCCATTTGAGAGGGGGAGGCATAGCTAGAAGTTTTATTTAGATTATAGGGAATATGAAAAAAAATGTGGTCCCGACGGATGAGTATTGGACGTGGGGTGTCCATTGAAAATAATTGTATAATATATGTAGTTTACCACTTTTCGACCAAAAATTGTCGGCATTGTGGTTAGGGATGGTAACGAGACCAGACGAGACGAGACTGCCATCAGTCTCGTTCAAGTCTCGAATTTTTTAGAACAGTCTTGGACTTGATTTCGTCTCGATCTGAAAATTCCGATCTTGGTCTTGGTCTCGGTCTCGATTAAAAACCTCAGTCTCGTCTCGGTCTTGTCTTGGTCTCGTCTCGAGAGCCTGAAAAGACAATAGACTTTATAAAGTTGCCGTCTCTTGACTTGTTTGAAAAGACTATGCAGGCTTTCCAACCTCAGTACAAGAACAAGAATATTAATATGATATTAACATAGTTTGTTACATAGTTAATTTGGGGTTTAGGTTGGAAATAATATTCTGAAATAGAGAAAAAACATTATAATTTTACAGTAATATAAAGCTTTAGTTAGGATATATAGAATACAAATAAGTGAGGTAGATGAAAATATTTCTATTATAGAAACGGATCCATGTTATACCACAAATTGCGAAATTGGTATACGTAACATTTAAGTTTTGCTATTTCTAAGTTCAATTTAAATTGACTGAATAACTGTTACGTTAAAAATGAAAAATTTACATTTTAGTAGCAATTGTATACCAGATTGATTTATAGAAATAAATGAACGTACACTGTTGAAGATTTTCCGAAACATTTCTGAGAAGAGCTAGACAACCATCGCTACCTGAGAATTTTAAGTAATTTTGCTAATAAAAGGCATTCATCATATAGTTCTCACGAATGTTGGGAGCAAAAGAAAAAAACGTAAGTCTAAAAATGTGAACACGGGTTTTTTAGTCAGAATTCTTTAGCATCGTACTGACTGCTCTAAATTTCCAGTTAAAAGAAAGCAGTATAGAGTGTTAGAATTATGTTAGATAACTCTTGAAGATATATCCCAGGACTTAGGCCAGATTTTAATCACTTTTGCAATTGTCAATTAGGGTTCGAAATTCGCATTCACTCAAAATATTTCCCATTTCTACCAAAATAAGAACTGACAAAATGGTGGCAGCAAACTCTTGATGAACATTGCATACACATCTACGATAAGAAACAGTTTTCTCATTCTGCGCATGTGCAGAACTGAAAACGAAAAATATCCAGATAATCATGCAAAATGTCTCTGAGTTTGCCTCTATTACAGTCAAACAACATGGAATACTAACACTTCTGCGAAACTTCCCTTAGAATTTCTAAAAGCATTAACAAATTTTTTAACAGTGTACATGTACATGAAAAAAAATTTACTTATTGTGAACTTTTGTACAAGGAAATAATCAAATACAAAGAAATTCAAAATAGCATTTACCGAGCTCCACAGCCACACTATTCAATTAGTTTAAAATACTGATTTTAAAAAATCATACGTAGGCATGGGTTACAGCTGCACGTCTATACATTAAAGCGAAAAGAAAATAGTGAAGTGTGTTCCCGGTAGGCGCTACTTTCAAATAGCGTATTGCGAATCTTGTAAACTGAAATAAGCGCACTGGTATTTCAAATTATTTAAAGATTGAATTGAAATTATTCAAGGATTGAATTGAAATGTATGATTCTTCTGACAAAATATTTCGTTTATGTAGTGTGGTATTTAAGTACTATTTGTGTGACACAGTGTGTCATATTACAATATTTTACAAGAACAATTACAAGTACCACATGCCAGCAAGTTGTGGAATCATTTCAACACTGGCAATGAATGTACAACGAATAAATTGAAATTTCTGTTTCACAGCTTTGTAGTGCTGATGGTTAATAATTTAACACATAAATTTCCTCTTCAGTGTAGAAATTCCCTCCTTGCATTTTACCGCCATTTTAGGTGAGATGCGAATTTCCATCTCGCCTAAAATGGCGGACATTCTTATCATCGAGACATCAGTGGCTGATAAACCGTTAGGCGAGATGGGAAGACACCATTTCATATAAGCAGTGTTATTAGATTAAAATGCCATTCCAAAAATCCTAGAAAAGCATTCCTTAATAGATAAAAAAAAAATTAACCTTGCTATGTCTAAGGCAAACTATGTACATTCTTATATCCTCTTTATGTCCGTCTCTCAACAACCTTCAACTCAGGAACTACTAGAGTTAAGGAGGTGATTGCGAGGTCTCGGCGAAACTTCACCAACGACATATAGATAATCCAAATTTGACGCTCGCTCCCCCTCACTTGATTTTTATAAAAACAATACTGTTTTTCATCGAATGTACAAGTATGTTTACGTGATAGTTTGTGCAGAATTTCCTCTGCATTTATACAACATTTAGGCTTGAGCAACAAGTGCTGAGAAGACTTACACAGTCGCTATGTATGTCTGTCGACAACCTTTTAATCAGGAACTACCAGGACTACGAAGATGTCCCGCGACTGACATCGATTTGCTTGTTTCCATGCTTAGAAATATATATTGTCTCCATCTTTTCTAATGTACAGGTAAGTATTGCAAAAGTCTTTCCATTTTTAAAAAAAAAGTAATAATAATTAAGTGCATGGTGTAAGATAAGATCTATATTACGATTTCGACAGTTTGTCTTCTTTACGTATGCTTTACAGTCTTTACGGGATCAGTCTAGCAGAGGCTGAAATAAATGGGAGAGTGTCAACAGAAGCAAAAGACTATCAGCAGGGAGAAAGCACGGGGATGAAAATTCGCAGAAGAAAATAAATGTCTGTATTTATCTGTCCCCGAAACAATCTCCAAGACTTTTATATTGTTGTTGAAAGACAACAGAAAATAGTTTGGTACTGATAACTGACTACTTATATTATAGTCATATTTTAAAACTACAATATAACATGTTAAATAAAATTTTTCAGAATGAAACTAATTGTCACGAGACTTTTTCTAATAAGAAACAACATGAACAAAAACATTAAATTAATATTATCGGCATTCATGAAAATAAAGCTTATAGTTTCGAGAGGTAAGTCTCGGTCTCGTCTCGAGTCTCGATGGATAAGTCTCCGTCTTGGTCTCGTCTCGAGTAAGTCTCGATGCATAGAGTCTCGGTCTCGTCTCGATTCTTGAACCTTAGTTTCGTTCTCGGTCTTGGTCTCGAATTCGAGACGAGACCGAGGGGATACCAAGACCAGTCTCGATCTCGGTACCATGTCTAATTGTGGTCTAAGGCCAGTTTTATTTTTGGAGAATATCGCTATAAATTTTATTTAGACCATAAGAAATAAGAAAAAATATTCCGAAGGGTCAGGCGGGGTGCCCGTGGGGAGATCCCTCTGACTCCCTTACTCATGATGAAACTGAGGGAAACTCTATGAAATCTCAGTGAGTTTGTACGGCAGCAGCAGGACTCAAACTTGTGTGTGTACCTAATTCTGATCCTAAATACCGCCTGTAATTCATACAGAGCTGAACAAAATGGCAAAAAAAAATCTAAATTACTATTGTATTCTCTCCGCCAATTTTATTTCATTTTTTTAAAAAGAAAATCCTGTAATAAAGTTAATTTAATTCTTCTTCGCTGCTTTCGAATAGTACAAAGACATTGACTTTGTTCTGAATAAAGAAAATCTATAGAATGCTACACACAGTTCAATCAAATACAATTGTTTTCAATTCGATTCAAAGGGGTTTTCTTTCCTGCAACACCTAAGGTAACTTTCCAAACTGTACAACAAAAGTACTGACTAAGCAAGTTAGTTCAATTTAGGAATAAAGAAGAAAAAAAGAAATCTTTCGCTGACGTTGCGACAAAATCATTGCTTTTCTTCCTCTTCTTTCTGTCATTTCATTCAATTCCTTTGGATTGCTTTTGAGGAACAAACGACAAAAGATTTTGTCCTTTGTGTCTCCTTCACTTGAAAAGAAAGCTTCCGACCACCTGTGCAAACAAATCTTGCAAGTGTAAGCACATCTGATCATTGTATGAGTTGTGAGTGTGAGAATCTGTTTCTTGTCACCATAAAGGTTATGACTAACAAAAGACCAGAAATTTCTTCTACTTTTTTTATGTCTCAGGAATATTGCCAATAAATGTAGTTTCAATGTTCGTCGTAGCTTTCTCGTTTCTGGCTTCTATATATAGATAATTATCATGTACCATAATTTCTTGTGACCCTTACAGTACTACAAAATCGCCAAGCACTGAATAAAACCTCATCTACTTTTAAATTGACAAAATTTCTATACCAATCACATATGAGAAGCAAAAGTCCATTTTTAGATGGAAAAAAAAAGTTTTGTTCCTTTTAAGATCTTAGTCAAGAGCTGTAGCGAATCATACAAAATAATTTTATGAAGGACGTATATATCACAATGGGATAAATACTTCTATTAGAAAATTACTTTGTATTATTCGATACAGCTCTTCATTCGAGTCTTAAAACGAAGGAACTTTTTTTTTTAATCTCAAAATGGACTTGTGTGTTCTTGCTTCTTTCCTCCTCATATGTGCTCCCAGTTTGTTAGAAAATATGCAATTGGATTACACAAATCGTTGATGTTAAAATAAGTTGAGCTATCATAGCGTTGAACCGTGAAACTATATTAATGTATGAAAGAAATGTCTGTTTTAGCAATAGTTAACGGGAGATTAATTGACTTTCCTGTTTTCACTTCAATTTCTCACCAGAGGAATACGGAGATGGGAAAACGACCGTTGTTCTGGATTTTTCAACAATTTCTTTCCCATGAATTCAATTTTCTCTAAAAAAAAAAAAATGATCAGCCTGAAAAGTTGCCATGGCCATCGATACGAGTAAAGAAAGATGTTAGTAATTAGAGTTTAATAAATTATGCTGAATTTAAGGTACTAATAGAATCTCAATCATGTGTTGAGTTTGGTTAAGAAAGGACATTGAGTACATCTGGTCTCAAATATGACAAGTAACATCCGTAATACCTGCTTCTTTTTCTTTTTTGAGAGAAACGGTTTAGGGGACGGAATGACCCCCTCCCCCACGAAATTTATTTTAGTCGTTGTTGAAAGTGATAGAAAGACACGAATGATTCTGATGAAACTTTACGCACACATAGCAAACACAAAATAAGAAAATACGTGTTTATCTTTGCTGCGTAAAATTTGTTTTAAGGGGGCAGAGACTCCTCCAAACGCGTCTAATAAAATTAAGCGAAATCTCTTTTCCAAATACTATCATATTTGGCATTGTAATTAGAAGTAAGAGACATGCACCTACTGTTTTTATTAACATATTACTTGTGAGGCTTAGAAGCAAAAGCTGCACTCTCCATTTTTTGGGGAAAACCGAGATTTTGATGGAATTGTATACATTAAAGTGTCTAATGAAGGTAAATGATGGTAAAGCCCTAATTCTTTGTGTATTTTGTAGTTTATTGCGTATGAACCACAGGGAAAAAAGTACCCATACACTATTGTATGTACCACCATAATTTTTTTTTGGCTCTCCCTTAAAATTTTCCGGAGTGGAGATTGCAGCTTTTGCTTCTAAGCTCACACTTATATTAATGTGTTCGTTCAACAAATGTTTCACAGTACTAGTAGTTTATTGCGAAATGTAAACAAAGTGACCTTTCACACCACCACACAGAACAAATGTTCATAAATGTTGCACGCTGCTGCTATATTTTTGTCGAAGGGATACTCCTCTGAAATTTGGGGCGGCTATTCTCTTGTGTACATCCTGGGTAGAAGCCAATAACACCTTCCACTCTTCCGGGTGAAAAGATGGGAATGGTTGGTGTCAGAACTTTGTGTAGGTACCGCCCCGGAATTCACCTGTTTGGACGTTAGTTGGGTTGGTCGGCATGAGCAGGATTCGAATCCGTGCCGTCTCTCAAGTGCTTATCCGAAGTCAACCATCATAGCCACTGGACAGCGGAGCTGTATACTCTTGATGTAAAGGAAATGATTAAGTGACCATGGGAAATAAGGATAGAAGGAGAGGCAGAAAGAACAAGAATTCAGTATTTCTTTCAGCTATCCCTCTGCCAATGGGTATTTGCACATCTCCAGCGGGGCTTAACAATAAATTCCATATATCATTATTAGTTCCTGAGAACTTATCTGAGACGTATTGTTTGAGCTGTGGAGGGAAAGGTAACAACCCTGGTCATCCTCTGAAAGTCACACTAAAATACAAAAAGGTTTGGATGCTGCATTTCTGTCAGAAACCTCTTTCAATGTAATTTCACACCACAACCCTCCAAATCCTCCCAAGCAATGCTTTAAATAAAGTTCTCTTGTAGCTCCCTAAAGTGCGAGCAACAGTATATTTCTCAAGAACCAAACCCTTCCTGCTTCCCTTACTTTGCCCATGAAAGACAAGTAGTTAATTTTCTAGTTTGGTTAAATGCGTAACCACTCGCGTCAAATTAGAGGCCATTTGTCGTGTCGGACATAGTAAGTCAAATGACCCATCTTTCCCCCTTTTGCTTACAAATCTTCCCTGTCTAGTGACTGGACATATATGTGTTCCAAGTGTGTATGTGTGGATAGACCAGAGACGCAAACAGAGAAGTCTCCCCTCTGTTTAACCACGCTATTTCTCTCCCTGCTTTTAATGACTCGTGACGGAACTCAACGTTCATTGTTTAACGTAAATAGATGACATTACATGGAGTGACAGGACACTAAGGACACGGTCCATGAAAGGTGGTGATTAACGACTTTCCAGACGGAAAATCATTGAACGAGTGAAAGAAAATACGTGCTATCAGGCAGTGTCCGAACCAATACACACCCACAGATACCGACCTGAGGCTGGGATGCCTAAAAGCATAAATAAAATTCCATCCACAGTGCACCAAAAACGTTCACTAGACAACACTAATTTGAAGTTAGATCTCGTCGATAAATTCAAAAAACGATAAATCATGCTTGCGGAACGGACACCAATGCCTTAAAATTAATACAAGTCTTTCTCTTACCAACTTAAACAAGGTAGTTTTATCCCCATTTGTGTACACAAAGAGTTGAATAAGGCACTAACCTAATTCCACAGTGATGATTCTCTAATAAATACCTTATACTGTATAAAAGCACTATTAAACGATCTAAAATTAAGCTAAAGGTGCTGCTGAACGACTTGGATTCAGTAACTTCTTGGTCAGAAAATAATGGATTAATGATAAATGTATCTAAACCATTTAGGACTGTAATCGGTTTCCCACCTAATAATAAAAGAATCGAATAGTAAACTCTACACTATTATACAATCACTAACGTACCAATTTAGGACATCATTGCTATTAAAAATCTAGGCACAATAATGTATTCAAACTTAATTTTTGAAAAGAGCTTATTAAACGTGCTTAAAAGGTTCAACTTACAAATGAAATTCCCTATAACTACGCTCTAAATGTCATCGTAAACCCTGAGGACATATGTATAAAGTGCTTATTATGTCTAATATAGAATTGTTTGCATTGTCTACAAGAAATTCAACTTTTTTTAAAAAAAAGACAAATCTTAAGCTTAAGAAAGCTGGAAATAGTAGCACCAGAATTAGTTTTAGTGTAAAGGAAACACAGCACACTTCACGTTACCACAAGAAGCTTAAGTAGTTAAATATCGAAAACAGAAGAAATATCTAGATTTATTCTTGCAAAAGAAAAATTATGCAAAATACATGAAAATAAGTATTTACATACAATATAATAAAATTCATAGCAAAGAACGAAAACATTTAAGAAAATAACATAGGATTGATAATCCCGATTTACAGAACTATATTAATATAAAAACTGTGAAGAAATGGAATCAATTAGTCAGGCCATTTTCAGAAAACCTACTACATCTTTAAACTTTCAAAAAAGATTCTAGAATCCCATTTTCTGTTCAAAATATTATCTGATGTGTTCACGAAGAACGACTTCAATATGAGTTGAATGAAATTATATATATATATTTTCAAAGCTTCATAAAATTTGTCATTACCATTACAACTACGGGATCTGGTATAAAAACGAGCTTTTATAAATGCAGCGAAACGGATAGTGTTTTATTTTTTTTTAATACAAATGTATGCATTGCATCCTCAGTCTTTGCCATTTGCAAAATAGACACAGTCATGTTCATTTTTTGAAAATTACGTCCTGCAGGTGACCTTAAATTCAATGTTGATCTCTATATTATCTTTGTTCTGTTAAATGTGACATTCGTTTTGGTTATTTCATTTTTTATGTACTTACGTAAATTGTTTTTATTTTGTATTATTCATTGAATAATTTATTTATTTTCTTTCTTTCCAGTTTAGTTGAACTAACAAAAATAACTAACTTACTAACTAACCCAGTGGTGTAGCCAAACAATTGTCGCAGGTGGGGGGTGGGTTTGATATTTGCTTAGGGAAGGAATAGAAATGTTCCTTGTTAAGGAACAGAAACGAATATCTAATTCTTGTCTGAATGGGTGCGCTATTTCTGTTAGGAAACAGAAATAAAAATAATTCTAATTGTTTGTGTCTAATAGGGGGCGCTAGACACCTACACTATTTAAAATATAATCTATTGGAAATCTACAATAAAAAAAAATAGCGACTCTCTTCTTAAAATTCATAACCTCATAGCTTTTGCGTGAAAAAACTGGCAAACAAAACAAAAGATCAATTAAAATATTCTGGATTCCTCTTTTGAGATAGGCTGCTCTTTCATACGTAAATTCGATCATTAAAATTTATATAGTGATTCTGGGCTATAGTTTTATCTAGAGTTCGGGTACATCCTGGCCGTCGGCTAATCTAGAAATGGTCAGTTTCGTCTCTAAACAAAAGTGCTAAATCTATCTATAAATCCTTGGAATTACGGGTAAATACAATAAATCTGCTTCGAACCAAGGATCTTGTCAATCTAATTCAGAATGGCCGCAGTGGTTCTCTTAATTTTTTTATATCAATAACCATCATAACAGATGTTTTCTCCGTAAGGCAAGTTGTTCTCATCCCGTAATTCTCCAAAGAAAACCACCTTTACTCTCTACTCGATTCCGTTTCTAGACCCATTACTGAACCTTCACTATATCCCTTACACCTTATACCCATCATTAATTATAACCCATAGAACCAAAAGATCCAAAATCTACTGCTACTTGATCGCCCAATCGTCTCCGTCTCTAATCTCACAGAAATTCTTTAACCAGTTACCTACACCAGCATCTTTAATCCCACAGAAACTAATACTCCAATTATCTGCACCCAGCTACATTCTACACTATTAAAATTATCCCATACAGCATTTAATTCCCTTAATCCAAATTACACCATCAATATTGCACATCTAAAAATATACACATAAAATTCTACCTTTAATTATTTCCATTACAAAACAACCAGCATATACGTTCCCTTAAAAAAGTAATAAACAAAATTTTCTAAAAACAAATCTACTTTCAATAGTCCCGTTCTATTAACGGCCTACTCTACTTTTTCCAAAACAGCCAGAAGGAGAGAAATAAAAATTCTAAGAACCCACTAACGTATGCTTGATCCAACTCTACAATATCAAAGCCAGTAAAGATAGAAAATAAACT
>JAGDQP010050608.1:382-14198 GCA_022664845.1 Lepisma saccharinum | reverse complement strand
AGTACATTGTAATTCTAAGATGTCAATCACTTGAATTGACACAACAAACAGTCCAACAGACCTCATTTTCTTCTTATATTATGAGTAAATGTGGTTCCAAACACTCTTTTTGGCTATAATCAGCTCTTTCTAGCTTTCATTTGATTCAAAGTAGTGCAAATGCTGTTTATCTTCTTAACCAAACAGTCTTTTCGAGCATAACGTACATGCAAAATCGTTATATACTCTTAAAAATACAACTGAAAGAGTAGATGGTATCTAAAAATCATGTTCAAGCTACTTCAAATGTGAATTTTCTCGCTATATATTGTTCGGTATTATATAAATCCATGCTTTTCACCTTCAAATACACGTTCAACCTAGTTTCAATGACAGTTTTCTTGTTACGTATTGACTACATATGGTTCTTAGGACCTCTCTTTGTATTAATAAAGCGCGTCATATAGGCAATTTTGATTTACCAGAGTTGATTTCCCAATTAATATGCAAACTGTACAAATAAAATAATGTCTACACTCCATTCTGAACAGTCCCTCACGCGAGAAAATCGAAACAATGAGTCCTTCGTACCATATTTTTCGTGAAGATATAGTTTGTTTCTCTACTATTCGTGTTGAAATACCTATTTCAATGTTGTATATTAACAAAATTGTATTGCACATGGTCAAATTCGGGTAATCATCCATCTTAGTGGTGCCATTTTCATATTCAAGAACTTGTTTTGTAACAACTAACCTCTAATATGGCGTTATTCTCGTATTTTCGGGTTTCAAAAGTATCTTAAAGACTAGTTTTCTGCTTAAAATCATGTTTGAATATCTCTTTCATAGTGCTTACCGTTAAATAAGAGAACTTCATTCTCTAAGTTTCACATCAATTAGTCCTTTTCGTGTTTAATTAAACCTCTTTCTACTTGAAATCCCACTTTTCTCCCTATATATTGACTGGAAGAAGTCTCTTCCTGATAACAAACACCGAAAATAGTTGCAATTTCATCTGAGAAGTCGGCTTTAGGCACATATAATCATGTTTGTGCTATAGATTACCACCAAATAATTGTTTCCAGGGGTAAAATACAATGTAAGAGTCATTTCTAGTTACATTATCTGTTAAATAAGTTCTCCAAAGTGATAGTTTGAAGTTTAATTCATTCTTTTCCTATTTCAAAAGAGGTCTTTTCTCCTAAAAACGTCAATGAATACCTATGTGAAGCAGGAAATAGCCTTCAAAACAGTTGCTAATCGGGTAAGTTCTACTTAAACATGCACGTCAGAAGACGTGTTATACAGGTTTCCATTGCAAAGAACAATAAACACCTTGTATTAGGTTAAAATCAGATTTCAAATATGGTCCAGATGCGTCTCGTATGCTATTCAAAGGAATAATCAGCCTGTATTAACGTAGAATATCTTAAAAGTAGCGTCTATAATTCTGTTACATAGTTTTTGCATGTCCTCTGAGACAATATATATCTAATATTTCAACTTAAAATAAATTTCTACAGTTCTTTGTACACTTTCAGTGCGCTAACTAGCTCACAAATAGCAATATTGTAGTAATTTCGACTTTAAAAGTCTTAAGAAACATCTCAAAAGTAAAATATTAGGAAAACGTTTGCTTACAAATGCATTAATCACATATCATACACTTCTTTGTGTTCAATAAGTGCACTTCTAGTGTTCAGATTATTCCAAAATTGGTATTATTACCGTAATTTCTGCTTGCAGTGATTCGGTTTGTATTCTTCTACATCTAAATTATGTATATTTCATCGTCTCAGGACTTCAAATCATTCATTTATACATATGAAGGTGTGAAAACAAGCAAAAACATTTCTTATGCAGAATAATCACATCTCAGGAGTAGAAATTATTCATAGAAGATGCTACTATTGTAGCAAATTCTCCTTATACAGGTGTCAAAACATAACCCTGCAATTCCATTACACAATGCGCAAGCATCTATAATAGTAAAGTATACAAATAAGGTAGTTTCGTTGTCTGATTATACATATAATATTAGTTATAACCTTGTATATATCTATATTCATATTTACAAGTAGACATATCCATATTATGTATACAAATTTCCTTATATAAAGCTATCATTAGATATATTATCTTTGAATATTTATCCTAACTATGAAATATATTTCGTATGAAACCTCACTGGTTTCTTCTGTTTAAATATTTAAGAAAGAGTTATCATGCATTTTTTTCTTACCGTCTAGTTGAGACACCATCAGAAAAGGTTTTCGCTCCCTTAAAGTCTTCTCTAACACTGCGAAAATTAAAACGATATTTGACGCGTGCCACAGCAACAATTAATGTCTGGGCAGACACACTTCATTTCTCCAGCCTCTGCAATCGACGCGACCAGATTTCCTGTTTCTCATGGCCAGAATATCCCCAGGCTTGTCTGTGGGGTCAACGGGTTGAACCTTGGCCCTAAAGGTGAAGCTTTATGCGGAAGGAGATGACAGTTTGTTAAAATTAATGGCCAAAAATCTCAAATTATGAGCCCAGGTGCTTCCGTTTCGGTGGGGTGGGCTCGGAGATTGTAACAAGTCTCTACTATTTAATGATTAATTACTTCCATCTATTTATTAGAAAGAGAAGAGAGGCAACACATGTCTTCTTTCGTCTCAAAATTTCAAAACAGAAGAAGGAGAGAGTAAAGAAAAAGTTTTCTCTATATCGGCCAGCTGTTTTGCCTTCTTTCCAAACACTTCATTTAAATCCAGTATTGTTCAACACTGGCGTTGTGGTCTTGGAAGCAGTACTGAGAAAAGACAAGCCGGGTTCGAGTCTTAGTGTCTGTCATCCTGACAGACGATTTCGACATATCTAGCGTATGTCTTCTTGATTTGTTATCGAATTCATCTTACGACAGGATAACACAACAATATTAATTTCTAATGAGTGGTCGCTATAGGGTGTTCATAAAATAATTGACATTTATCTGAATTATAAAATAAAAATTAAATACAAGTAATTGCATGATTAAAACAATGAAAATATAAGATGTTGAAGGCAATATGTACATCAAATGAGTGAAAACTTGATAGTATTTCATGTTTGATACTATTAACTAATGCATATAGTATACACTGTATGGACAAAAAAGTGGTACCCTATTGAACACTAGTTATTTATCGTATTGATGCAATTAAACACAGTTAATAAATCGCTATTACTAAACATTTAAGGTATTCAGTCTATAAACATATCAATTTCATGTATTACTACACCCTCCTTCTACCGCATGTTGTACAGACTCCTAAAAATGGCAGAGGACGCAAATTCAAACATGTTGTATAAAAATCCTAAGGGGGGGAGGCCATAGCCGCTACTACCCCCCCAGGATATTGTAATTATTCCCGTAGTATACTACTGGGCAAACAGCGGATTTAAGCTTATACACCTGGTACAAGATGAAAACTGGCTGCATCAAAATACATAGTCAGGAGTGAAGTCCTGGAAAAACCTAAGTCAGGACTGGTGGCTTATGTTATTACTGAGCTAAGACTGCTAAGTGTTAACTATTAGTGAGCTATGAGTGAACGCTACTTAATTTCAACCACATGATAGTTGTATACACAAGTCTTCGTGATTTTTTTTCTTTTCTATGATGCATCTGGGGTGTAAGGGATGCTCTGAGCGCATTCAAATGCCAATCTCACTTCCTCGTAGTGCACCCTGAAAACTGCAGTGCTTGCAGGCTAACGAGGCTCTGGCGACTGGCGGCACCAGGATAAACATGCTACAACTGTTTTTTTTAATATTTTCTTTTCTTTTACTGAAGACCCTTTACATCTTCAGCTTATATATATATTAAGTTACTTAACAGCTACAGATCGACGTGACAAAGATAAAGGGTTTTCCCCCGTATCGGGACGGGCGTAAGCCGTAGTGCTGTTACCGCCCATACACTTAATTTTATCTTATCTTATCTATGATACATCAATTCATAAAAGTTATCTACAATAATGAGGAATAGAATCAACACTTACCAGATGTAAAGTTCAACCCTAACTTCAAAAACGGAGTTGTCGCACAGTGAATATTAATTGATCATGAACTTGAAGAAAACAAAAACAGAGATACAGTAAGCAAGGTTAAGGAATTTCAAAAAGGTATTTTTATTATAATCTACATTGATCATTTTCATTACAAGATTCTTTAATTGACAGTTGACATCACCTTTCAATTATTTCATGCATTCCCATCTGAAATGCAATCATAAGAGATCGATCACCTCCACATTTCTGTATAGCATCTACAGCGCAATCGAAACAAGCTATGCTTTCTCCCACCATTAAGACATGTCAATCTTACTCTCATATCACACATCTCATTTTGACAATTACAAGTATCTCCGAATTCATCAATAAGAAGTACCATATCAGATATTGAAAACATTCAGTTTTATCTTATTTTAAGTAATTCCCCCCGCGGCTACACCCCTGTCCTTACCTCTCCATTTTCTTAAAGCTCTTGTTTTCAAATCTAAGATACTAAGTCAACTAGAATACCATGTCAACTAGGAATTATTAACACAACATTATAAAAGGAAATGACAGCCCTGATATAAGAAGTGTTTTGTGCAATTAAAGTCCTGCTATAGAAAAATTTGCACATACATTAAAGACAAAGGTAAAATGTGGTTATATCATTGCACACTGTTAAATTAATTAAGTAGTAACTTTCTTTATTACGGTATATTTGGTAGTATTTCAGAAAATTTTCAGAATTTGAAGTTAGTGCTTCTATTAGAATTCTAATAAAACACTGGAACATTTCTTTAGCTATACTGGATGCTTTCTGTGCTGTGTGACAATGAAATGAAATCTTGTGTTGTGATTGTCAAGGATTCAGCCAGAGCCCCTTTTCTTAATGAGGGTGTCCGGGTCCAGTGCATATATTCTATCTAACTTTAAATTTTTCACGGTTAAAAATCCGTTGAAACCATTGCAAACCTCTAGTTACAATTAGACCCCGAAGCTTTAAAGCCCCAATATAAAAATTCTGGCAGAATCAATATTTCTGTTATTTGTGTTCATAATTAGTTTCTCGGTTTGGAAGATCAAGCATGTTGTGTGTTTCCGCTATATCGAGCGTGTGTTTATATTAGAAAATAGTATAAATTACGGAAGAAATAATGGAGAAGGTGGAGGTACAAAGCAAAACAAGTTAAGTTCGAAGACAAGAGGAATGAGAATAATTTGGAGCGAGAAATAGTCTGAATAATAACAAAGTGAGCCTGGATATAGTCGAGAGATTTGTATTATATGTTTTAATATTCTTGGTAACTAAAAGATCTCTGATTTTGGTCTCAAACATTGAAAAAATTTGTACCTATCTTGACCTTTTTTAGACACATGGCCGAAAATATATCTACTGTATGTAGTAGCGATACACAGGATGAGAAAAGGCAAAGTATGATGAAGAAATACTTTGTCTACGCAATGTCTGTTTCCTTTTACTTTTTTACGCTCTAAATTATGTTACAAAAAGATTGATTGCGTTCTAATATTTCTGAACGTATTAAATATAGAAGATTGGATTATATGCAAATGGGAAACCTGTTGAAAAGACTAGTTGGCAAAAGAACTAATCACATCTCACTGTTATGTTATATGAAATAATGTATGCAGGTAGGAAACCTTACAAGAATAAAGATATCAGCAACATCTTAATAAATATAAAAGACAACTTCATCGCGTTCTCAGAGAAGCAAATGCTTATCACCAACTCTTTCTCTGGCGGTTTGATACGAAACTGAAGTAGTTCTACTTTTTGTGTGATTTTCTTCAGTTTCTCTCTTCTAAATCGTAAGTAGTTCTGCTTGTGTTAATGTATCAAATATACCTTGTTAACTGCATTACTTGTATCTTTTTAGGCAGATCTTGAAGTTAGAAGGCATATTTCTTACTAAATTTGTGAAGACAGAAAATAACTAATTTTGTTAATATTCAGTTTAATGAAACCAAGTGTAAAATGAGATTACTATTGTTCTACAAGAAGAGACGAAACATTATAACCTCCAGTGAGATCGGGAATAATATCACTCAGCTCGTAATACTGTATATGTCAAGGTATAAGGGATATTGCTGATGATGAGCAGATAGATATGCTACTCCTAATTCATGTAGTGCGTGCTGTCGAGATCTGCAAGTCTAAAGAGTTGAGTGACTTAGGGTCAAATAGTTGTGGTCAGATGACTAAGTCAGAGCATATAAGAAACAGCAAGGCCTGTGGGTTGTTCATTGTCAGCTGTGGTATCTATGGAAAGTGGTATAACACGGGGAAAACAAGGAACAAGTGACAAGATGTTGGCGGCCAACACTCATTGATGCCGAAAGTGAAACGAAGACTCTCTCTTACAGTACGAACCAATAGAAAACTAATTCGACTCAAATCTCAGAGTTATTTAATGACATTGACGTGGGACAGTACATCACACACTGCTGGTTATGAAAGTACGTAGCTATAAGGCGGTTCCGGTGTTAATGTTGTTCACTCTCAACCGTTGGGAGCGCCTACAATATACACGCAGTTATCGTTATTAATTCTTGGATCAATAGAGAAAGATCACCTGGTTCGGTGAATCGCGATTGTTGTTACATCAAATGGAAAGCAATGTCTTGTGTGCAGTTTTCTTGGTGACAAGATGCTACCAGTATTCACCATGAAAAGTATACATGCTGGTGGAGAGATAATTTGTTCTGCATGTTCTGCAGGAAGGATTCTACGTAAACCTCTCTACATGTTCTACGTAAACCTCTACATGTTCTACGTAAACCTTGTGGCATAGTGTTATCCACAGAATGTGGTATCTTTGAACATAATAATGCAGTATTCGGAAACCTAGGCTCATAGCGAATGGTTTGAAGAATATGATGAAGAGTTTCAATTATTAACCTGATTTCTAAAATTTTCCGATGTCAACTCCATACAGCATCTAGGGGGTGAGCTGTAACGAGTGAGTCCAGTACTCACCTCACAGCCTGAATTACTGGACCTGCTTTGCAAAGAACGATCTTTTAGGTCTTCTGACCTCCATATGCTTTCAGATCCGAGCTGTGTGGCTACATACAGGGAGAAATATAAAATCACATGGTAGATTAGAATGTTATGCGACAATGCAATACTTGACTATACTTACAGTAACGCAATATTTAAGTGACAACAAAACAGGTGGCGTTCGTCTCCATTTGTTTGTTAGTATGTGTATTTAATATAAAGAGATGTAACTTTTGGTCTGTGTATTAGCATCACCAATGAGACAATTTGCTTGCGGTTTGAGTCGTGAAACGTATTCGGAAGTCACCTCTTTTTATCATTTTACGTAATCATCTTATAGAAAGCAGCATATGATCGTCTGAATTTTAATATATTGTATAAAAAGCATAGGCTTACAATTATCTGCACATTTTCAAAGAAACAATAACCTGCTCTGCACAAAAGTTTAGCTCTAGGTTGAATTCTAGAGTTTTCTGATTCGAGAAATTAGATATATTTTACCTTACTTCATTGAAAGGAATAATCTCTGTTTAATTAGTATACGAAGAAACGAGAACGAGAATGTGTTTATCCTTCTGCTACACTGCTATCCTTCTGATAGTTTGATCAGGGCACATCGTTTAGATGCCGAGATGCATTTGTCATGAAAGCAATTTGTGCTATGATTTATTATGATTTCAAGTGCAGAACAACGTAGCGAGCGTGGTTACAAAGCATGTTGGTATAGTAGTTTGAGTGGCAATACAAGAGACGCATAGAAAGAAAAGAAAAGAATGGAGATTCGTTCGGGTTATGTATAAAGATTTCCAATTTAGTTTATGACGTTTCAATGTAGCTGTATGATCAAATCATACGTTATTTGTGCTATTTCTTATTCAAATACATTTTAGTTCACATTGCATTTACCAGAATTGTAAGGAAACGCATTAACTCCAATCTCCTTGCAATCGTGAAGGACGCTCATACTTGGACTAAGACTCCTGAAGGTCTAAACTATTGAAAGCGTAAAAGTATGCACATACTAACCATGTACAGTTTTAACTTCAACTCAGTTAATAAGTAACTATAGAAGTTGGCCTACACTCCCATTTAAAGTAGATAATCCTTCAAAAAGAAAAAAGTGTTCACCTCGCACTTTGCTATCTTCTTACTGTAGTTCCTGTTCATTAGTATCATGATTTACTGCACTTATATTCCACTACTAAATATCGCAAAGCAATTGTCTTCCTCCCCCTTTCCAAATTGTATTGAATTTTAGCTGTCCTTTTTGGTAAGCTATTACAAATCCATCTGCGTCCTTGTATAAATCTTGATACCTAAGATTATGCCTTTGTACAGAGAATGATGAAAGATACTTTAAAAATAAATAACAGGCATTCTAAAATACTTGTTCGTGGATGCTGAGAACTCGGAAACTTTAATAGTCACCCTCATATGATGAAAAGAAATTGGAAATCGTGCTCCAGCCAGAGGATGTCCACCAGAATTTAGCTTGGGAGAGAAGCAGGGAGGTAATACACATTTTTAGGTGGGTATACTGTACGCTTCGGTCGTTGTAACGAAGCCTTCCGTTTACTATTCCATATAGCTGCGTATTTCATAAATTTTAGGTGGGTATAGGGTGATACCTAAAAATTCAGGTGGATATACACCGTATACCCGGGTATACCCTCCATTACATCTCTGGAGAGGAATAAGGCTAAGGTTGGGGAGTGAGTGTAAATAACGTTTTTAAGAGCTTCCGTAGTTTCTTTAAACGTAAAGAATTAGTACGAGCTCGTATTGGAGCAAGGGCGTAAACCCCGCCTCCGCATACCCCGGAAATGTAGGGCGGCGCACAGGCTTTGGGGGTGCAGATTTAAATATTTTTAACGAGTAAGGGCGCAACAACTGAAAGTTGAGGGGACGCAAAGTCAGTTAGTTATGCCACTGTATAGGATGTTAACTTTCCAGGTAATTGCGTTTTTAGTAGTGTTGCGTCTGTCGCATCTAAGTGTTCAGTTCTACCCGCACAAACAGTTCGCTGGCCCACTTAGATTAAAGAAAGGTAAATGTCCCATCCACATGAACTAATGAAAAGGCGAACGATCAGCTCACGTAGAATACAAGAGGAAGATTACCGGCCCGCTAGAACTAGTGTAAAGGCGTAGTCCTATAGGCGTCCTGCACGGATTACTGGAAAGGTAGGTGGCCAGCCTGTAAAGACTACTAAGAATGCAGATGACACCCTGCGTGAAGAAGTGTAAACTGTAAAGGCGTATGAACGCTCGTCGGTCCGCACGGAAGGCTATTTATAGTGACTGTGGACCGGAGGAGGAATCATTGCTTACCCGTAAAGGACTCTAGTAGCAGCGTCAATTTAAATTAGACTGTCGAATTTGATGTCCTCTAACGATTTTGTCATCCTGCACCAAAATTCGAAAACATGTTCTTATTTTTGTTATAAATTCAGTTCAGGTTATTTTTAAAACTTTCATTTTGTAGAATATTTATCTTCAAAAACTAATGTCAGTTCGAAGAACTATAAGTTAACCTCTTTTAGAACTTCGTGATTTCACAAGTACAAAGTTTGTAAAAACGCATACACAAGGACGCAACTAGGTTAGAGTAACGTGCCTCGGGCGTCAGGCTGGGGGCTGCCATATTAAAATAAGGAGAGGGCGTTTTAAGTTTCTAGTTTCTCAAAAGGGGCAACAAAATCGAAGTTTGTCTACCCTTACAAAAGACAAATTGCGGCCCTGTGTGTACGTAACTACTGAACAGATAGTTTAATTTCTCTAAACTACATCATTCATTAGTAGTTGAACTTTAACCAATCTTACAGTTCCAACTTTTTTACTATTCACGTAGTCTATAGTATAGGTATTCGCAAACTTACAACCGCGTTCCGTTCTGAACGGTCTGTCGTAAATCGCATAGGTCGTAAATCAGCGACTCGCCAAATGACGACCATCTTACTTTCTGACAAAATAATCACTGGTGACTTCCGTGACGTTGTGATGTCATCACTAGTAGAAGCCAGTTTCGAACGAGAGGTTGACGTAAAAGCAAACAGACGTAAGTCGCATATGCCGTAAGTCGTGGACTACCTGTATTCTGTTGTGGAAAGTTAGTACATTCGCATATAACCCTAATTGTATATTGTTCTTTCCTTGTAGTGAACCATGACATCGGTGGTGTTTGAACCACGGATTTCTCCGTGGCACAGCTTCTCCAACCAGACTGTTATCGACATGGTGCCAGCAGATATGCTCCATCTGGTAGATGCGCATTGGTAAGAAATCAGTTATTTATTATTTATTTAGAATTGGGAGGGTTTAATACGTAAAATTTTATTGAAATTGTTTTGGAAATTGAAAAACATTTTTCATATACATTTGACTCCTGTTTTACCGGGGTAATAGAGGGGAAGATATCCACGGTTAACTCAAAACAACGGTTAATCCAAAGGCAGGAAATAGAAAGCGAAAAACATAAATAACCACTAAATAATGAATAGTGGTAATGTACTGTATTTTTAGGAACTCAGCTTTAATAAAGTTTCAAATCAACAAACATAAAAGAGATATGTACATACGCAAAAGATCTTGACAATCTGACAAGGGGAAGGGTGGGGTGAGACCTGAAATGTAGTTGTGAACTCGAGTCTCATAGTCAAATTCCATGTCTGCTCGCTCTCTCTTCCACTCTCTCTCTCTCTCTCTCTCCAGCGTGCCTGCTGATATTTCTTGCAATAGATGTAAATCTTTTCTTTTCTGGCCGGTTAAGTCGCTCCTGGTAAATCGGGAGTCGACTGTATTTGCGTTGAAAATTCTACATCTGCGAGGCGCACGTCAAATTTCCATACCCTTTGTCCAAAGCCTTCTAACAGCTGAATATTTGAACATAAAAGTTAATAGAATTGTTCTATTTGATCTCCGCTCTCAGTCACACACAATTCCCATCTGTATAGAGGAAAGTAGGTAGAACCAAGTGGTCGGGTGAAACTGGTACCTTGTTTTCTGCTTGGCCAGAGTAGCTTTCTTGAGGTGACGACTCAAATAAGTTCAACTAATGAGAAAGAACGATTGGCCTTTACACCATTTCGTTGCAGATATTTGATTAGCGTCAGCGCCTTATGTGTTTGCCTGAGTTTTCGTCTATTTTTCTATTGTTTTACGGATTTTTATGGGAACACGGCTGCAGTGACTGTACAGGTAAACATTACTGGTGTTGAATATTTCGTGGGATTCATGGTGGTGATGATGATGATGATGTGGTAGATGAAGAGAATGATGAGATTTTAATATACCTACAACAATTATATTTTATGAACTTATTTTAATATACCTACAACAATGCAATGTTTTATGAAGTGATTTACGAAAACGGCGTATGGTGTATGAACATGTGGTTTGAACTTTTGTTAAACAATTTTGGAAGAAGAAGGCAGAAAATCAAAAATACAAATGTTTCTTGAAATTTCAAACTAGTGATATCAGTTCATTTTATGAGAATTTATGAAGTGTAAACTTTAAAAAGAAGTAATAATACCTCTATATGTTGTGAAATACCAAACATTTAATTTACTGGCTTCATATTGAATAATACAGAAAATATGTGGTTTGTGTGTTATGTGGTGTGGATGGTAGAAACTGTATGAGGCTAACAAAGAGAAACCTTATGGTCCAGTCTGTAGTTACAAAACACAGTATTCTTATCACAAGGACTAGAGAAGTCGCCCATACCGTTACAATTGGCGAACCATCGTGATGGCTCGAGGAAGAAATTGAATAGCAAGATAAGAATGAAGCAACCTAAAGAGGTAATGACCGATTCAGAAGTCAAAATGAAACTAGAAACTACAATGTCTAATAATAAAAGAAGACGAAACAAAAAGACAAAATATCAGAGTAAGAATAATGAAGGTTCAAATGTGATAGACAAAGAAAATAAGATAACGTCAGGATCCGAGGGACAGGTTTCTGTGACAGAGGTAATGCCGTCCTGTGCCCGAAACATGTTTAAACTACTTTTGGAATAGGAAGTAGAAAGACAAAACCCGGAAAAAGAAAGGCATGATCATTTGAAAAAGGAAATGAGAGGTATGGAAATTAATCTGAATGAGCGTTTTACAAATCAGGAGAAATTTCATGATCGATAGGAAATGGTTGTGATAGGATCATTTATGAAGGACTAACTGAAAACATATGTATAGTTATTATAACACATAATTACACGAATTGGAAAAGCGAGTCAATGATATTATAGACAAGCAGAAAGAACTAACGGAACAAGTAGAAATGTTACAAAGAAATGTCGCTGATTTTGCCAAAGTTACAACGAAAGAGGAAGCTGATCAAAAGGATGCCAATCAAAAACCGAAGTAACAACCTTTAATACGTAACACTTAGGAAAATTGACAGCTCATATATCAGAAATGAAAGAGCAAGTTAAAGAGGTTGATAAACTAAAATTGGACTTAACATCGATGGAAGATAAGAATAAAGAGCTATGCGAATAAATAAAAAGGTGCAAGAGAGCAAAGTTAACTTTGAGGAAGAGACGCAAGATAAGTTAATTACAATATAATCAGAATTAAAAGACTATTTCCAACAAAACCTAAAAGAGGCTATTTCCAACAAAACCTAGATGTGAAGTCAGCTCTTGAATTTGCGACAACAAATAGCTATTTAAAAAGATAGTCCATCAACAGGACGAAATTAGTAGACTACAAGAACACGATGGCGAAGGAAGTAAGGCCTGTAGGATTGAAAGAGCAAAACATAGCAAAAGAAGAAAGTATTGCTGTACAGAAATTGTAGGGGACAAAAAATCGTCTGTTAAGAGTAGCAATGAAGAAATACTAACAACATTGTTGAAAATGGTGCCGATTTGAGAGGACGACGATGCTAAGAAGCCAATAAAAATACAACCTTCGGAGAAAAAAAATATGAAGCAAAACAAGGAAACAGGAAGTTGTAACGAGGAAAAAGTAAGACGTTATGAATGTCAGATTGAAAACCTATTTAAATTAACAGAGAAGAACTGTAAAGAAATAAAATTTTGAGAAACAAAACAAAAAAACAGTGCATTCAAGCTTAAATTATTATCAGGAAACATATTTTAGACTATGAACAGTATGAACACATTTTACCGCTCCACTATAATAAAACCTTGTTTCTGTGGATCCCTGTGTGTTTCTCTGTGTAGCGTCAAGTGAAGTGTAGTGTATATTTTAATTTATTTATATTTGGTTGTGAGATCTACTGGAATTTGCACGAGGACATCGGACAATGTGCGTTCTGAATGCATTTCTCACATACAAAAAGTACCTTAACCTTTATACACCGGGCAGGGATTTGAACGAAATCGTAGACTCACACGTTGGGGGCCCTGGTGACCCCCTAATTATCACAGGGTAATGATTGATACCTCGTTGGAAAGCTTATGGAACACTGATTCCAATGAGGTATTACTTGTAGAATTCCCGCCCTATTCGTAGAAGAAGAAGAAATAAAAAACTAAAAAATATGAAAAAAATAGAATTTGGGGAGCCCTGGCAACCCTTACAGTCACTTTACGCTGACAAAATGAAGCTAATGTGTAGGTAATACACTTGTGACAATAATATAAAAAATGGCAGCCATTGCTGCAATACAAAGCGAGATAAAAATTCAGAAGGAAAGTCATAGCCAAAAAATGTACTTATCACTACTGCTGACTGTGGAACCGTCGATAGCAGTCAGGGACGCAGAGTGGGACATTGCAGCCGTCAGTACAAAACATCCAGGTATCTTTACGAACCCTGT
>JAGDQP010050607.1:0-14198 GCA_022664845.1 Lepisma saccharinum | reverse complement strand
GTTATATTTGATTTGGGAATCTTTGCTTATGGTCGAAGAAACGTCTAAAGCAATAAAGAAAAGAAACTTTAAATTCAAGCGTTTACAATTTAAAATGCGATTTTTTCTTACCACTTTCAGAAATGGACCTTGACCGTTCTTTTCGGATAGCTTCAAATGCATTTTAACAGGTCTCTGGTCGTTCTGTAATCAAAGAGATTTAGTATTGCATAGAGAGTGAAACCACCTGACGGGAACAATGTCTATCTAATTTTGTTACGAAAAGGGACCTGGTCCTGTTTGTAACTGAGCAACAGATATATCCTAAACATAACACGTGTTTTGGAATTAGCAAGCAATTCTAACAAATTTACACATAACAATAGAACTACGACAACGATAGTGCAAATCTTCCCGGCATTTGGACAATTTCAATAATTTCCATGTATATAATTTGTTTTAACAAGGCAAATAGTATTACGGTGCAAAGTCAGGAAGACCCCGAAAGTTGTAAATGATTTTTATTTTCTTCTGGATATTCTGTAACACCGCTTTGGTTTACAATAAATGATTTTGTTTTAAAAAGAATCTATTGAAAATTTGAAACGATTAAGCCGTTAACACTAATTGTTAGTGTAATAAAAATTGTAGTAACTGGAAATTCTCAGTAAGAATTTGAATTTAAATAACCTTTAGTCGTACAAAGTTTAGATCAGGTTTATACGGAGAATGGGTGAGGGTATCGGCGAAAGTATTTTAAGATATAATCCCAGTTTTGTCTGGTGACACTGAAGGAAACCCTAGGAAATCTTAATTACGACCTTCGGGAGTGATGTGCAAACCAATGTACCCTCTTATACCGAATCCAACATCTCCAGTGTCACCCAGTGAAAAATGTCGAACTGCTCAGAGGCATAGTATCCTGCGACCAATTTTCTGGAACATGTGCCTTTAGTTATAGCTGGAACAATTGGACGGAGATCATGGTGAGGTACGTTAAGTCATTAAAAGTGGCAACAACAGAGCTCAACTAGAACGAGAAGTGAACAGAAAGACTGTGGACGGGAAAAGAGAAGTGGACGGTCTCGTATAGTTAGCAACAAAAATTAGTATTATCAGCAAATAAAACAAAATACTTGTTTTTCAAAGGTATATTAGACAGTGTAAAACAACAAAGCTCAGAAATAAATTAATACATTGCTAATTATTTTTATTAACCCGGTATAACACTGGAAGGGACATTGAACCTTAGGGCACGCACACTAATGCACAACAGAAATCTAAATTAATTTACAAAATTATTATATTTGGTCAACATAACCTAAAACTACCAATGACGATTATTAGAAAGTATCACAATGTGATGATTCGTTCTACGGACCCATATGTTGCAGGCGTTTGGGGATACCGTATGTGAGATGTAAAGTAAACACACCAAGTCAACAGGGCTAACAGGAAACTCATCTTAAGGTTAATCGATATATTTCGAAGCACTAACAGTAGTACTCCAGGGAGCCGATTTCCGAACAGATGTTATGTGAGACAGTGTGCGAGGTTCTAACTTCAGTCGTTTACGGCTCTTCGACTTGTATTCCTGACCGTTCGTTAACGTTTATGCCAGTAGCTTGCGAGAGACAAACGTCTTCGTTTTGGCTGTTAGGTAAGACGGGAAGGCTTAATTTTTCTTTCACGGAAGCAATATGGCCGCAGAGTATTAATCGATGCTTGTAGAATATATCTTGAAGTATAAAAATTGAAAAAAAAAAATGAAATGTCCCCTCAAGAGGAAGAAGAGTAAAGGAAATACAAGGGCCGTAAGTAACTGTTAATTAACTTTAAATGCATTTTTAATTTTCTGGATAAAAACTTCAAATACACTTTCCCTAGTGGCCCTTCATTTAGTATGTGTCGGGCAATCTTTTTGAAACAGACCTGTTACCTAAAACTACTCTTTTCTCAGTTCGCAATCCGCTCTGTGGTAATTTTCTATATTTGTTTATTACATGTGAAGATTATGTTGTGTGATTTCCCATATTAAATACATCCAAAATGAATTTATATTCGTGTTCATAGGGCACAAGTGTGTTATGATTTCATCATTTTTATGCTCACACGATAATTGTTTAAGACCATTTTTCATATAATGCAAACCTATAATCATTTTACAAGAAATATGTCAGCTGTAGATTAGATAAGATTTGCCAATAAGTACATTTTACTTAATTAGTACATAAATACGTTTAAAACATGTGTTTACTTAGTAAAGCATCCTTGTGCTCTATGAGCATATAGTATTGTAGGACCTATTTAGGAATTGGGAACATAAGATAGGATCTTACCAGTGCTACAATTCTTGTAAATACTATAGAGGGCTTCTTTAAAATAGTGTTGTACATTTTATTCCGCTTCCTTAAGGTTCGTTAGAATTTACAAAAGTACTAATTGTACATTTGAACACAAAGAAGTCGAGAGTTTTGCTATATTAATTTCGACTGTATGCGTATGGGGTACAGCATTCTATACCCGTAAATTGTGTCACTAGTGAAGGTATCTTTTTAGTTTATCTCTTTGATTATTACTAGTGCATGAATTATGACTATCCAGAAAAGATGAAACAAATACACTGTGAGACAAATGTTCAACTTTTAGTTCTTTCCTCAGAAATTTGATGTAAGTGTCATAGTATTAGTGTGACTGATCACTGCAGTGAAATCCGTTTCTTTCTGTCAGGCTTAAATTTTGGGAAATAGGCAAAGAAATAATGTGACATACAAGTGGCAGAAATGTACAAATAATATTACATATATATAGCAGTGACTTGTATGGGGATGTGGTTACCGCCAAATCGTGTGTAGAGCGAATGGCATTGAGGTAAGTGTGCCCCTGAACCAATCTCTAAGATTATCAACACATGACTTTCAGCACAACTGTGGGACCTACGTTTTTTTTCTATCAACCTTACAAGAAACCCGTCAATGAGATCATAAAGAAACCTACCTTGACAATTCGTTAGGAGAATCAAAGTCATACTGAAAAAACATATAAAAAATAGCTGTCCATTTCAACTGAAAAGTCCCGAGATAGGAACTGGATATTCTTACGCTATAATGTGTGCTAAGTGTACAAAAACTGTATCTCTTATGGTGTATTAAAAAAAAAGCCACTTCTACTTCAATTCTGGCATGGAATAACACGTTGGAGACTTGTAACATCTCCTCTGACACCACACACTATCTCTACACTCCAATTGTGCAAATTTCACGTATGGAAGTGCCCCAATATGTCGGAAATTGCCCCCTTTTTCTAATCTGTGCCCGTTTTTTCTCAAAAGTGAAGGCAGGTACAGAAAAAACAAATAATAGTTTCGAATTCAGCAGACAAAAAAAACTTTTAGAACAGAAACTAGATCTCAGAAAAGTAATTATGTGTTGACCAGTGCTATTAGTGTAACTAATGGTTAATTATAAGCCTTGTGTCCTTTCTTTAGAATAAGTAAATACATTATTAGGAACTCCAGCCATCTCAGTTTCTACACCATGTTAGCTTTCAGGTTTGGCGCTGAACCTCCTTATATTTATTTATTTAGTTTTACCCAATTAAAATGAATCGTATGAGTTCGGGCATATCAAAACATAGTTTGCATTTCCACATACATTTACAGTTTACATTACCACAGATACATCTTTACATACACAGTAACAGACAATAGTACAATATTTGTTTCTGAAAGTCAGGTGTCATTACTAATTCATTAAATATGTTTTGGAGTTGTTAAATTAGTTAGTTGTTAACAAAAATCTAATATAAACACATGGTGATAATTCCATAGTTTATCCAACTTTACGCTGCTTCTTATTTATTTAACATTTCAGAATGAGAAATATTGATATTCTATAAAGAAAATGTCACTTGCCTGAGGTACAGTGATTGTGGTAGCTTATTTCAGAAGAATTATAAGAACGCTCACCGCCTTCGAAACGCTGATTGTAAGTCAGCAACCGTATACTTTGTGCTACTAGTATTGAATTATTTCTTTATATTCATTACAGTTTCAAAATCAACTATGATATAAATATATTTATATTGAAGTAGATAGTTGGTATTTAGCTCTATAATAACGAACGCTAAAGATATATGTGGATATTATCATATGAAATATCCGTTTGTTCATTGTATACGGTTGTGTAGAAAGCTGGTTACCCAATTCAGGGTAAACCAGATAGTTAATACTTAGGCAAACATAATAATAAGTAGAGGAGTAGGATTGCATAAAGAGTTCATGGGATAATGGTGAGCTTAAATAACTGTAATGGTATTTTCTGAATTTCCATACGTTGTCAGTACATATAATAACATTATTTCTAGAATAAAATTAATGAAAATGAATATATATATATATATATATATATATATATTTGCTGTTTCATAAGGTTTAAGATTTGTCACTGAATGATAAAGTGAAGAATGATACCGAGACATTGCAAATTGAACATGTTACAAAATAACGGCAAAGTGAATTTTAGGGAGCACATATGTTATATGCGAAATGTATCATGGTACAGTAAACCAAGGAATTCGAACATTTATGGTAGCTTTTAATCATTTAGAGCGTCATACAAATGATTCAAATGGTGGCGATGAGTAACTTTCCATCAATAGAATTTAGGCACGAACTTATGACAACATTGTTACTAAAATATTGATCACCTATAATATCTCGAATTGAGATATCTTTGTTTCACGTGGCCCATTACAGTTGTCTCTTTAAAAAAAAGGTACGACAGTCAGGCACTGCCACATATCGTTACGATATAAAATCCTTTCCTTATCTGATTTGGAAGATAACTATTTTCTTGAATATACGTCGTCTTCTAAATCCCACACTTTGCTCAACATTAGACAAATTAATTAATCAATTCAACTCACGTAGGTCTGAGTCAAATATTTCACAAGACCGTACGTATTACGCAAATGAGTTAAAATTGCAAATTTATCAAGTGAAGGGCGTTGCGGGGAATTAGAACTCACGACAGAGGTTTCATTACTACCCGACGGCAATCAGAACTAAACATGAAGTAATATCTAGAAACCAGCTATTCTCGAGCAACTTTGCGAGACTTCCTCCACAGAATCCTATGAATACCATTACTAAACTATCTTCTGTATTCTTGAAAAAGGAGGTAAAGCCTCCGCATATTCTTTAACTACCGCGCGAAGTGGATGGGCGAGATGGTGAGTAGCTATGACTTGAAATTACTACGCTTTATATATCATCTTGAATCGTGTAACAACCACAACATTTCCACTACGTAAGATATACACTTTAAAATGATACTGCAATTAATATTGACACAAACGTCTCCATAAATATTTAATTGCAGTTTATTCATTAATTACTGGTACTTCATATAACTAAGTCGTAGTCCATTAGACTTATATATTTTTTACTTTAACATTAAAAGATCCAAGGTAATAAACACAATCATTATTTCACCTCGTAATCTATACACATACATTTTCTTTCTTTTTTCAATTATTTTAATCGTTCTACCCAGTACAAGCGTTTTAAGGTTAATAACAATATAATAATTAAATTTGGTTCATTGTAGTCTCGTACGAAATATTGAATTATTGTAATGCACACTTTTAGATTACAAAAAAAATGTTTGATTTATGAGGTAATTTGATTTTATTCTTGTCGTTGATTTTGGTATTTGAAAATAATAGTAATTTTTATTTCATTTTCCAGCTCATCCAGGAATGTGTCCTCCGGAGGCCAGAAGTCTCAGAGATGAACAAAGTTGTACCAGTGAATGTAAAGAAGATACTGATTGCAAAGGGATTAAAAAGTGTTGCAAAACTGGCTGCAGTTTCGTCTGTAAGACTGGAATGACAGCAGGGAAAAGGTCTGGAAAGCTACATTCAAAGAACCTGTTGAAACACCATCACATTAAGAGAATGAAGTATAAGTGATGGAAAGTATAGCACAGTGGATATTGTAGGCTACGAAATATTAACATTTGAGAACACCATATTATCATAAAATTTTCTTATCTCAATAGCAAATATATAATATAAGAATAAAGAAACTATATTTATTTGCAAAAGAAAATGCTTCCATTGGTTTATTACATGTTGAATTTTATTATTTTTTTTTGCTTTAAAATTTCGCTTTAAAAACATCATTTACCTGATTATAGGGTAAATAAAAACTATTTGAGAAAAATCTTACGAGACCTGTCACCCAATAGCCCGTTCCTTTACAGTGTTTCAGTCAATGTCAAGCCAGTAAGATTAACCTTTATGCAACAATGAGTACATGCTAAATTTTAAAATTGTGTAATGACATTTAATTTCCAAAATATAATTAGTATTCACTGTTCAACATGAAAAACTTTTTAAGTAGTTTTGCATGTATTGAAAATTACTAGTCTATATACACCTTCAATTCATGTTCTCGAAAGCTTATTCAAGAAGAGAAAGGATCTTTCCTCAAATTTGGGTGGAGTGCCCTTTCGTATCAACCATACAGTCTGAACTGACTTCGTCAAGCATCCATCTCTTCTGGCCAATGATTGATGCATTGTGTGTTGAAGAATTCCCTACCAGTGATCCTCCGACCATAATTGGAAACTTGAATTGAAAAACATACCAAGTTCACCGAAGTATAATTTTCAGGAGGAACGGAAAACACTCTAAAGTCTTCGTGTGTTATCCTATTCAGCGTAAGTTATTTTGTACTAAAATGATTTATTTCGTGGGATTAGGGTGTGATATTTATGCAAGTGGATAGTCCTTGGAACATAAATACCAATGAACAAAAAAAATGCAAATACGAAAAAAGTGGACTTGATGTGTTTTTCAATGCAGGTCTTCAATTGCGAAACAGTGAACTAAATTAGTTGGTGGTGATTTTTCGAGAGTGGCATATACTCTGTCGTTCATCTTTGGCGAAAATGTGTGTATGAGTGGTTTTAAAATTTACAACACTAATGAAATTGTGTTTATAAAAATTCACACAAATAGAATTAACTTGGCAGAACTGAAATGTGCCAGCTGATGATGCTGGTCAGTTTAAGGACGGGGAACGGCTCTAGGATTCAAACCCGTTCTAAACGATGATTCGACTGGAGTCCGATAAACCGGAGGACAAAGACAAGATTTTAATTATGTCCTTGGGTTTTAAGAGGTTTTCTTTCATAGGTAACTAGGGCTAGAAATTGTAAGGCTAGAGCATGATAAATATGACGACGAAATTTTAAGTTCGATTTACCAGACCAAGTCAATCGGTTTACCAGGCCATTGGGGCCACAATTTGGTCGGAATCCTTTATGCTCGAGTCAGGACCGATATCCAGGTCATCAAACTTTGCCCGGTTTTAGCTCTGAAATACGCAAACGCACAAAAGGGGATAGTGTGTGTAAGAGAGGAACAATAAGTAAGAGAAAAGTATCAAGATGAACAGAGAGGGAAAAGGAGACAAAGGATTGAGATATGATAAGAAAACGCAGAGAAATAGGTGGAGATAGAAAGTTCAATGAAAAATATTAAAACTTCGTAGTCATTATGCTAAAGAACGCAGACACTCTAAAATCTGATTTTCGCCATTGATGCCTGGTAAGTTGTTCAACCGGAGATGACTTTATTTCGAACCATTATTTTATGCTCCGGTCACCCATTAGAAAACAGTTCCAACGCAACAAATTTATTTAAAAACTCTATTTTGCTCTCTTTATCACTTGACCTAACAGAAACCCGTTTACCAGTTGAGACGAGGTCGAAAACTTTACTCAGTTCCCCACTGAAGTATTTAAGCTCTGCTCTAAATAGTTGGTAACAAGCGCAAGGCAGGAAAATGAATGTAAACAAGCATGAAACCATATATTTAGAACTCAAACCTATAAAATAAGCATGCTTAAAATCTTTTCTACAACGGTTTCACTAGAAAGTAAATAAAAATTAATCGGATGTATTCGTATATATTCTTTTATTTTTCCAATCAATTCAATTAGGTATGGACCGGCCATGGATCCCATGAGGTAATCAACTGCGTTTCTTAAGGGTTTAAAGTGCTACACGTTTCTTTGTACTATCACCATTCTACTTCACTACTTTAGCTTTTCAGGCTATCAGAATTTGAGAAATGGGTAATTTCTAGTAAAATATCTTTAAAAATCCCATTTGATCGTGTATTCGACGATATTAAGAATTCAGAGAAAAAACATGCATCCTGTTACGATAATGGGTCTTTCTAATATTGAACAGCAGTACCAGCTAAAATCTGAAAAAGTACTCTAGAGTAATGGTTGCACGTACAGTGTTGAATCGTGGATCCGGGAAATGCAGCTACATGACAATGGTGTTCGCTTTTATAAAAGTCAAGGTATTCCCTCTTCAACATATTTGAATTAAATAAAGACGATATTGTTCTTGCTATCATGACTGAGGCACAACAGGAAATGTTACGACGATATGACAACATCTTCGTTGGTGTCGATAGTACTCACGTCTGAAATCTGTATGGGTTTGATCTTACAACACTAGTGATCCTGGATGACAAATGACAATTGTCCTTGTGAATTGATTTTCTCTGACACACTTGATACTGCATTAATGAAAAAAAAAATTACGGCAATAAAATATACTCTGAGTGACTTATTACAGCCGAACGTGCTTGTTAGATATGGTAGATGCATTTTATTCAGCCAGGGTGAAAGGAATAGAATAGATGAATTTGAAACACGGTGTTGGTTGAACACAAAACCTACTTGGAAGGAGACGAAATCGAACTGGGGAACCTATGCACCAGTGATTCACTCTACCACTGAGCCACAGTGAGCAAAATATTGCTCACATAGTTTATGGAATATTGCCATAGTGTTCCCAAACTGATAGTACAGTTTTAAGGGCTGTGAAGACTTTTTGAAATGAATTAAGTTATATCTTAATAAACTTAAATACTAAAACTTTTCGTTTTGTAGTTGTAGTCTGGAGAAAAAAAATATGTTTTGCTATTATCAATTTGGCGATTAATTAGGAAGGAGGGCCTCTTCAGTCTTAATATCAAATATGGGAATGGTACCATATAACTAAACCCTCGCCTATTACCTTTCAAATTTGAAGATACGTACGTCATTGTAGAGGAAAACCTGATTCACAGTAGCATTAAATTGTTTCTTTTTCGAACTTACGGTATGTATGTGCTCCTCTGAAACCACTTCATCGTATATCGACGAAAACAACGCAGAAGTTTCATGCTTGTTCACCTTCATTTGCAAATTGTGTCATAAACCTTGTGTCACTTGAGGAAATTGTCAATTGTGTCACTTATACAATTTTATATTACCGCATTGCTGGTGAAAATGAATATCTAAAAAACATATTTTGGTGTACACCTAATAAATCCAAGTTCCATTACAATCGAATGAATCTGAATATAACCATCAAGAAGAAAATTTATATGAACACTCTATAGATGTAATGGTTTTGCAGCAGCAAAGATTTTTTATAATAACATTACCCGTTGCCACTACGGTAATTACAATACGAAAAAGGTTCGTACCACCTCATTTTGTTTCTGTTAGAACACGCTTTCCAATGACCCTATTTTGAACTGGACTATGACATATTAAAGTAGAAAAAAATATGAATATTTCGGGAAATTCCCTAAGAAATTTCCCTGAGCAAGACAAGATATTGGTTCTGCTTAACGTGGCAAGATTCCTATGGCACATTGTTATCGATGATCTTATCATGACATAACATTATGATAACCTGATGTAAGAAGTAGCTTAAGTGTCAAACAAAGTTCAAATATCAAACTGTAGAAATCCCGAACTTTCTTATTAATTTCCCTATAAATTAATAACTCATAAAAGTTAACTCTTTTTATTTGTAGGGGTGTATTTTAATAGTTCTCCCTAGAAGATTTTAAATAAAGTGAAATAATTCGGTTATGTAACTAATAAGGAAAAAGTTACTTATCGAATGTCTACAAGACTAAGTTCATAGTAGTGCATATGAATCTACCAAGTGACCCTTGTTTTAAATATCTTAATGAGTATTCATCACTGGTCTTAAAACTAAAATGTATTGGCATTTAACCAGTTAATTATTTGTAAAGATTTACTAACTTTAACATGCAGTATTTAATGGTAACAATTAATGAAGTTTCAAATTATATTTTTAACTTAAACGATCATTGTATTTAAAGGTTTTATGACTAGTATTGTTTTGTTTGAAGTGTGAAAGAAAGCAATAATGGAAAGTGATCCAGAAAGCTAAGCCGGGAGACGTGTATTACACATATTAAAGATGAAAAAATGTGGATTTAAGTCTTCTACACCTTCAAGGAATAGAATCTTGGAAAACATTTTCAGATGTTGCAGATATTCGTCAACATGGGCATATCCTGAACATTGCAAAAGCATTACCACAAAGTGATACCCCAGACATTTATTAAAATAGAAAATGTTAAAGTATTTTCACAACGAGAAATTATTAGACAGCATTAAAAAAGCAGCAAAATGCAAAGTCCAGATGAAGATCGAAATGCCACATGCCATTTGAAAAGAAATTGTCCATCCTCAAACATAGTTATGATGCAAATATATTTTGTGAAAAACATACCAAATAGATGAAAGGACAATCTTCAGTGGATAAAGTTGTTCAGTGCCGTGAACTATGTATGATAAACCTCAGTAAACATGAATGGATACAACAGTGCTTAGAGATTTAGTAACTGGAGAGGGCAAATGCCGCATATCATGTTTTCGATACTACACAAGGTGTGAAGGAAGTGGAGAATTCTTTGATGATAGTGTTTTTTTATTATTATGATGATGATGTAGTCAAAGCTACTTGTAAAGAGCACTTTCAGTTTATTTAAAGAAAATTTGTTTGTTTTTCGAAGGGTAGATTCGATGACAGAAGTAATAAGTAAATTGATCTCCATTATGAAAAAAAAAAAATATTGAGTTAGTAATGTTACGGAGTCAACCAAGAAACACACACGTCACATGAAAATGAAATTCCAGGTTTGTTACACAAGGTTACCTCCGATATTAAAATACTTAATTTGTACCCAGGCAATCTATCTGGGTACCCTGTATCAATCTATCTTAATTACAAAATAAAATCAAAGACTTAAATAAGAGCTTGAAGTTTTAAAGGCAAGTTTAAAAAATGGCATTGCAACAACAGTTTTGAAGCTAAAGTCTGACATTCATAATGACAGATCAGTGCAATGTCGGCAGATAAATATTGAAAACCTTAAAGATGACTTAATTCTACCTGCAACATTATCTAAGTTCTTTTCTACCTTGCTGACAGGGTTAGAGAAAAAAGGGGATACTTCTAGCAAAGTTGATTTGTGCATTTCATCACTACAGCAAGATGATATATATACAGTCAGTCATGGAAAGATAACACTTCTAAAACTAATATGTCTGGCATTTGTTGTTAAGTCTCTTAAAGGCAATGTTGAATTGATAAAAATACTGAATCGTCTAGGACACAGCATTTCATTATCAAAACTGGAGGAAACTACCTAAGCCGTGTTTATACAAAAGACGGTTTTACTGAGAGGACCGTAATTTTACTGTCGAACATCGTACCCGGTGTTGCAACAACTTTAGCTTGATATAATATAGATAGAACGGAAGAGACTTTTGCTTTGGGTAATATTGATAGAATACAAGAGAAAGGATACTTTAGGGAATTCACATGGTTGTTTATGTCTACAGAAACTTGCCAACAAAAATGTGGACAGATTTAGTCGTAACTCCTGTTCCCAAATACTTCATTTTAAGGATCTCGCTCCATGTCATAAAATCCAACAGTGGAACAAGTTTCCTTCATCCACGGGCAATAAAACCGAAGTTAAAAAATTCCTATATGGAGCTGTGGAAACTCCCTAATTTTTAACAAAACTTAAATGTGAAAGTGCCTTCTGAAGAAAAGTGTTTTAAAATTACAAAAGAATGTTGGACATTTATGCCAGAGTTAACATGTAGACATGAAGACACAAACACTTGCATTTTCTTCCATGTTTCAAGGCATAAAAATGTAATGTATCTTCAAAATTAATATTTAGTAAAGACAGTGATTGGTTGGTACTGATCTTAGGTTTTGAACACTTAATTTCTAGGAACGTATAATTCAATTGTAGCTGCAAATATAACATTATATATCTATATACTTTTTCAAAGTTTGAAATACTCTTGGAAGATCTACTTGATTGATCTTCATGAATTTACAGTCTGTGACTCAATGAGTGCCTTTGTGGAAAAAGCAAAATTGATAACTTGGAAGCAGGTGAGAAAAGACCCATCTCATCAAGCAACATTTACTGAAATGGTGAAATCGTTTCAGATCTCTGAAGATTTTTGTGAGACTTGTAGAAAAATGTATTTCTACCACTCCAACAAATGAAGTCCGTTACCTGGGATTAACTGAAATGGGTTCTTCTGTTCTCCATTTCAAACTAAAACTATAATTGAGCCTGGTGCATGAAGTTTAAGAAAAGAATAAGTTTCTTCTTACCTGTGTTTCATACGTTTCTAAGTATATTTTATAAATAGTTCATGGAAGGCATAGAGTTATAATAAATAGAGGGAACATAGATGGCGTGACATGAAGCCAAAAACGTTCAGCGGCAGCAATATTAGGTGACCTCGCTAGAGTCCCTCTATACCTAGGCACTGTGAGGATGCCTTCTTGCAACACACATTTCTGTTTTGTTACTACAATATGGGCTTAAACGTTATTTTATTTAAAAACTGCAATAACAGTAACAGTTATCTGGAGTAACAACAAAAATAACAGTTTATCTCTTTAGAACTGGAATTTATTTATTCGCAGCTACCGCGGAACAGGACGAAGCACCATTTTATGTTAACTTAATTCTCTGTATCTTGTTATGTGTGCAGCAGTAAATGATAAATAGGTATGACCTTATTCATTTGCATAAGGCGTATAGAAGTAAGAGTCGCGTACTATTTTTATTTGGTACAGTAAAGCTCCTGTGCGATGCACACTAAAGCTTTCTGACAAGGTTGAATTCTTTAATAACAAAAATAACTTTAAATGTAACGGTTTCGGAAGTACACCACTTCCTTCATCGGACTACACTCTGCACTCTAAAGTTATAGAGAACCTGAGGAAGGAAGTGGTATACTTCCGAAACAGTTACGTTTGATGTTATATTTTGTTATTAAAGAATTCAGTCTTGTCAGAAAGCTTTGGTTTTCTTTATTCAATACGAATGATTTCTTTCTTTCTAGTCTTCATTACGTGCTGCAAGTATTATGAATATTGTATGATCATGCAATTATGTCACGCGCTGTTGTTCTTCCTACATGATGTTACTACAAAGGGCGTTCAAAATGTTTTGCACTGTTGGCCATAACTTTTCATAATTACATTACGACTATATAAAGAAAACAATGGACTGTTTTTACCACCTGCATGGAAGCACTGTTTTCCTTGGCCCATCTAAGTACTTCCTAGTTCAGTTTTTAATATCGGATCGCAATTCCTTACGAATAGTTATGAATATTGAAACGTTGTGCTAATTACAGCACACACTGCTTACAATTAACAATAAATGTGTTCACTACGTGTTTACTACGTGCGTATTAAAATATTATGAAATAGTAAGTGTTTGTCAACAAAAGCAATTGACATTAAACGAACAATGAAAACTGAGCAAAGGCAATCTACGCCATCGATAGTGGCGACACTTAGTTGGGAGCCGAAGGATGAAAATAAAAAGGACAGCGGTTCAAATCTCAACATCATTTTGCGACGGAAATGATCGCCTCCTCAATTTTCTCCCTCTGGCCTACAACGGGGTTGAAATGCTGCAACTGGACAAAACTAACGTTTACCGTCTTCGTCTGCAGCGGGACAAGAAAATCCGACACCCGTTCTTGCCTGCATCGGGACAGAAATCTTATCCTAGTCCATATCTGCAACATAATGAAACTTCCTTTCCAGTCGTGACGGAATGGGAATTATCTATAAATGAATTCAACCACATGCGTCCATTTATCTCTTCTTTCCAAGTAAGTCTGGTATCTTAAACCAGAAGACTCATTTTGTTAACTTTTATATCTATCTAGTTTATGTGCATATTTTGTAATAAAAGGTAATGGAATAAAACTTAACAATCCCGTTATTTTCACTCTACTGTCCACTACATTACGTGGTGGAGGCTT
>JAGDQP010050606.1:0-14199 GCA_022664845.1 Lepisma saccharinum | reverse complement strand
AAACCTTTCGTTTTTTTTAAAAAAAAACATGATCCATTGTTTTCTTCTAAATTTCGTTTTTTCAGGGGAGCAATTTGTAATACTGCTAACATCTTGTGGAGCAAGAATTACTTTTATATAGGTAATTAAGAAAAAGTACAACATAAATTACATCCTAGGTTACAAACATGTTTGGAATATCGTAGATTTTCTGGCTTGCCCAGCTCTCAGTAGTGACAACTTTAAAAATCAATTTAGAAAAAAAAACCTCTTCCATGCCGTATCTGCTCGAAACTTGGCTTAAACATCATTCACACAATAGAAGAAAGTTTTAGGTATACCCAACCTCAAACTCCTCCTTTTGTCAGTGTTGCCAGCTTATTTTATAATCCAACTTATAGAAATATCTTTATTGATACAAATCTGTACGTGTGCATTCATTTACAGTAAATTTTACATGCACGTTCATTAGGTACTGGCATAGTTCAAACATGCTTTTCAGGCACCGTAGTTTGTCAGGGTTGCCAAACAAGTAAAAAATCTTTAATTCATATTTGTTACCGTTCGACGTATCTGCATTGATTTACACCACATGTGCATTAGGCTATAGAACATTTCATGTCGGTACTTCCAGCTCCGTAATTGTCAGTGTTTTCAACGAATTTTAGAAATATTTTTTTTTTATTTCCTTCCAAATCTTTGAATGGACTAAAACCAAACTTTGTATTTAAGTACTGGGTCCCACAGTGGTCCCTCATAGATATACTCTATGTCCCACAGTTGATAGTGTTGATAATCAATTAAAACAAATAAATATTTACTGCTTCCATTCAGATCGACGTATCCGCACCAAGTTTTGAGTATGCATATTCGACACAATTGAAACATACTGTGGTTGTTCCCTGTACCCAACCACCGTTCTCACCGTTGCCACCCTATTTTAAAAATCAAATTTTCAAATAGCCCCCATTCTGTTACCGATAGCTATTCTCATACTTTTGAAAAAGCGCGCGGGGTAAGGGATGTGGCTACACTATGAAATGCTTTGAAATAATAGTTCTCAGAACACTATTTCAATAGACTCATTAGAACAAACTTATATGTAGCTGCTTGTTTACAAGAGTATTAATTATGCACCTCTTTTGAAAAATAAATATAACATAAAATAGTTTTGTTACACTGTATCTGTATATGTTTCCACAGTATGGGGTGAGCGTTAGATCCCGGAGCATGAGGGAGCAATATCCAGTTCCTTTATAGTGAATCAAAATGTACTAGTGAGGCCGCTCTGGTTCAATTGTTAGAGTGCTCACCTCTGGCGCTAGAGGTCGTCGGATCGGTCCCTGTTCATGTCATGTGGGTTTTGTGGTGGACAAACACATTTTCCTTGGTTTTCACGTGGTTCTCCCGTTTCCTCCCACGTTCTTCATTTCACAAATTATTCTCATCATCCACCCGGCCTGAGCTAAATTTGCCTAAAGGACTTAACAGTTAAATTCGAATTCAAAAACAATGATCTAACATATATATCTCAGCCCTTGAATAGAAGCAGGTTATTTTCCGTGATTTTGAGGCAAAGATAATTGATTTTTACGGACGGTAATTATGATCCAAAATATATATCTTCCTTGAATAATACCATAATTTGAAATTAATGAATTGTATATACGGGATGCGAGCATATTTCGGTAACAATTCATATGGTTTCAGTTTATAGTGAAGATATCTTCGAAGTTGTATTATCTCTAAAAAATTAAATTATTCCAAAATATTTCTTCGATTTCCTGGAGGTTTATTTGTATTTTAATACAAACGGTACCAAATAACTTCAGTCCATATGTCTTTAAGTTAACTCCTTATGTTTGTCAAAGTTAAGATACAGGAAGTATAACAATGCGGCCCCGAATGCATTTATAAATAATCCCATCATTTGACTCGTAAGTCTGCAGGGAAACAAAGCAAGTAAATTAGGATGAATGGATGAAAGCTTATCTTCAATCCTGCCGATCACATTGATTAGTTGGAGTGTAAAGCATGAAAGCACTTGTTTGAAAAAAAAAAGTAAACGAAATTTTGAAGAAAAAAAAGACAGGAAAAAACTTTACAGAAAAACACTTCTTTTTTACAACACTAGTTACGACCCACTTTAAAACATCCAAATAGGGGATTGCTGTTTAGTTTCGGGTTCGTTTAAATAAATCGAAGTTTCGTTCTCTTTAAGAATGCAGTACACCAAATTTGATTTACCTCGGTTGAACTTTTAGAGCTTGAAGAACGACTTAACACGAAAAACGCTTTTTCCAGGAAAAATTGTTCGAAATTTTACACGTCATTTGTCCATATTTACTGTGCCTGTAGACTTTTTTGACATATGCAGTTATGCTGCTAATATCCCTAGGAAGGCATTGCATGAATCACAGGGAAGCTATATTAATCCCTGATATTATATATAACAGAATAAATATTCACAGAAATTAAGCCGTTTTTTTCATGGAAGGAATTGGTGGACGCTGTATCCGCACCAAACTTAAAACGAATGTTTGTTTTTGGGCTTTCCAGAAAACAAAACAACTCTCAGGGTTTCCCGATCCCTAAACACTTCCAGTTGTCAGTATTGCTACCTTAAGATAAAATATAATACCACAACAGTTTATATACTGTTTAACGGATCTGCACCATAGTTTCCAAGATTATTATTCTACACAATACCAACATGGCGGAAGGGAACATTATCCCTCCCTGAACTCCTGTTGTCGGTATTGCCAAACATAACTGCAATTTGAGTTTTTCAAAGTTACTACAAGACATTTCATACCATTTCACCTATCCTCAGCAAACTGAAATGCATTCTCTTCGACACCCTAAGAAAACAATCAAGTGACAAATTCCATACATTAAAACATTCAAAATATCAGTTTTGCCAGCCAATGAAATTCAAGTCCTTCAAAGGCTTGCACTCTGTTCAAAGCATCCGCACACATGTGAATTATTAGCAATTCCTTGGATAATTAATTTGTGTATCAGCCTTTGTGTCTTTGAATATCTTGCATTCTACTGTTATTTGTTTTTACGTACCTTTTATATATATAAAATTCAGTGCCAGGCTATTTGTGCTTATTTGTTTGAACGCTATACAATTCTACATCTCTTAACGAATTCGAAAAAAATGTATCTCATATATTAATTAGGACCTAGAAGAATTAATTACCTCATTAAAGATTGACACCCCCTAAAAGGGGGAACATTTATGTCGGTTCAGTCAATTAGTAGACCATGATTGTCAGATATATCCCTACAGCTTGAACAGCTTACATTATAATCCAGTAGACTACCTTCAAGTGGGCAAATATGCAAATCCTTCCTTTCAATTTATTAGCAACGGCTATCCAAGCTCTTCGCTTCGACTTTCCGCAGAGATGGGGCAAGTTGGTGAAAAACCTCTGGACCCTGCACCAACGGGCGGGAAAATCAGCTGGTATTCACTTATTCTTATACATGGGAGAGGTTTAATACAGCTAATAGACTAGGAAACAAAAAAAGACTTAACCCGGGCTAGGCCGTTCTACCAGTGAACTCCTAAATTATTACTTCAATAAATGAATTCGGAAAACTCTAAATTTACTTGAAACATAGGCCAGCTTGAACCATTCAATTTTAAACATAATTCAAATGTAATTTATTATGTTTGCTGAAACGCCAAAATCTTTCGAAACATAGGTTTCTCTGTACCTTAAGAGCAAATATACTTAGATGTTTATTATAAAATTAACTACTATGAACTCATTAACTTTGGCATTAAAATGTGAAACATTAAAAAAGCTGTGAATACAAACGGCCTAGGCAACATTACTTTATCAGAATGAACTGATAATGAAGAACAACGACTATTGAAACCCTTACGGAAAGATGTGCAGGTTCATGGCAAAAGCAATGGATCAACATTCCTCTCGTGGCGACACCAAGATTTCACCGAGTGCAAAAAAAAAAAGTTCATCCAGCTAATGGAGCAGAATGGATTTTTACTACATTAAGCTTCATCTTAGTTTTCATTTCTTACAATAGCACATTTCCTTCCAGAGATTTAATAGCCCTATTGTCAGTGGCTGTTGATCCCATCTGCATACAGTTTTAACTATCATGCAACAGGATTACATTTTAAGTTTAGATAGCAGCCAGATGTGATGGGCATTAGCTATGTTCGCAAACATGATTTATCATTGTTCGGTTTAGTTTTGTATATGTGTTGTGTTATTTTACTTAAGTGAAAATGAAATACTGTGTTAACTGAAATACAGTTTGAAACACAAATGGCCATAAATCGGAAATGGAGCTTAAACCAGTTATCAAAAACCAAAATGCTAGGGGAAAAGCTTGAATTATATTTAACAATTGTAAACAGGTTTTTGATTTCAAAGTATAAAATAATTGCATTGTATTGTATAACATAATTATCTTACGAAGAAAGACGTTTATTAATATTAATTGCATATTAAACTTTATATTCTCGAACTTTTCTTTACTAGAATATGTATTGAAGTTATTCATATCATCAAGAGATATCAGCACAATTTGTGTTATTCCAAAAATTTATAGCAATGTAAAAACGTTGGTATTTCCAATTGTGCCTGTGAATTAAAATTGGGCTTGTAATAATTGTTTTATAATTCGACATTATTACATTGTGAAAATAGCTTTGAATTTTATTATTTTAATATTCGCCATACAATGAAGACAGAACTAGATTCATTAAGAATTTTAATATGTATTCATAGCTTCAACCTAGCGTATCTGCAGTGTGTTGATGTACTACCAACGACACTGTGTAACAGAGGTACATGAGAGAAAAATGTGTGTACGGCCAGAGTGCGAGTAAACTTGAGATACCTCATCCAGTTATTTCACAGAGATTTATCACCATCCCACCATATCGAACAACGAAACCAAATGTAAACATAACTTTCCACCTGTTGTCACCAAGCCAAACCAGTCCCAATTCACAGCTTTTGCAACCAAAATCAACTCTCAACGGAAAACCTTGAATCGCCTTCAAGCTTCAGATATCGTTCTCCAGTTTCTTCGAGACCAGGTGCTTTCAACTCACCGTCATAAGAAGAAGCAACATGGTCTCAGCAACTTTGAATTTGATTCTGTACATTCTATGAATCCAAGCAATCACTCTTCATTTCAACATGCAGCAGTACTACATCAACGCATTCCTTTCTGCTCTCCAACATCCAGATTCCTAAGATTTTGTTACAACAACTTCAAAAGTACGTCTCACGAGAAGCCTTAATGAGAGTCATTGAGACTAGAAATGGACTAATCCTACAGTAATCGATCCTGACTTTGCAACTAGCATCAGAAACAAATCCAGTTTCAATTTTTGGGGGAACAAGCCAATCTGGAGATTCTATACAACAAGCCAATCCGACAACCTCCATCTTCTGGGCCATCTCCGATGCTATCTCTGGTCATAAGAAAATTGAATACAGATATCACAGACGCCGAAGCGGAGCAATAATTCACCACGGAAGGACATAACATCTCTCAATGCTTCCAATTAAAACAAAAAAGGGACACCAAGCTACGTGATCACGATTCTCATAACAGGTCGACAGATTAATGACAATCTACTAGCCAACGGAGTCTACGAGATGAAAAGTAGAACCATCTCTACCATACCTCCCTTACCTCTACGCTGTGAAAAATGCCAAGCCTAAAAACCTACACATCCCTAATGATAAAAAAATGTCTACTGCACCGGACCACACAAACCAGAGACAGAAACAAGTTGCAATTACCGTCTAATTGTAATACCTTTGGCGAATCGCATCCTACTTTGTTTCTGTTAAAAGTGTAAAGGTCGTCTTCCAATCGAACTAGTTACACCGGCTTACATAGCATCTCTCCGCTTTATAAACCCTGTACAGCTGCTCATAGTACCTCAGACTAACAGCACATTACAGTTGCTCAAACCCTTACCTTTCTCACTCTTACCCTACAGAATATCTTCCCATTTGACAGAGAAAAGTTCTTTCAACACATACAACAGTGCGCCAAAGAGACCTTCCAAATTAATCTTAAAGAAACCTACTCTCTTCCTTACTTTAACTTCCATACTTCCCGAGCCTCTTCTGCTGACTGATTCATTACACACCTCACACTCGTTTCTTCACTTTTGACCTCCATACATGCACTGTATTCATTAATCTTCTCCATGGGTTCACGCTTCTTTCATTGCGCCTAGATTCGCTCCCAATTAAGAAGATTCACTCATCATTAGCCTTCGATGTGTCAATCTGTTGTGGTGTCCAAGTGCACTACATCCTCATCATTCATTCGCATCATTTTCATCCTAAATTTAGCAAAACTTTGATTATAAGCTATTCTTATAATACCCAAAATGTAAAGAAGAAACAAAATAAAATATATAAATAATATTATAACATCCAAACTCCCACCCACACTCCTTTCTCTCTATGCATACCTACACGTCTCTTCCCGAAATAGATGACGTAACCCTCTGGAGGGTGTTGGCTAGCAAAGTAAAAATGCTATGTATTTTGTACAAGTTTCTCGGCGTATAAATCTTAACAGATTATAAGAATAAATTGAATGAATATTTATATCTCTATTTTCTTCATTTTTCTGAGTTCCAACTCCTCAATTAATATTATTAGTAAGTAATTGTTAGTGCACATATAAATCTAGTTTTATGTTTTTGAAGATAAATATTCTGTAAGAAATACATTTATTGTCTTTTAACCTTAACGTTGTGGAATTCGTAATAAAGTGGTTATCGGCTTAAGGAAGAAAAGGAAGTTCTAAAATATGATATGAAAATAAGTCTTACTTACGATTCTGAAATGTTTGTTCCAATGTAGTTGATGTCTTTACTCTTTACATTGGCTACATTTTCAAATTATGGAAGATGAAACACAACAAAAGGTCACATCGTGAACTGTGCTAATCTTGGTTTCCTGTCAATGAAAATTATAAAGACGCCAACATTGATTTGGGTTTCGTATAAACATGGGCGAAAAGTGGCAATTAGTCGAGTGTTTTATTCACAGTGTGTGTATTTGTTAAATGCCCTGCTCCACTAAGGGAAATGATTATCTTAAAAGTATCTGCTTCATCTTATAATGTGACAGAGGAAAACCTTGTTTCTACCTAGTAATCCAGAATAGTATCAAAAGGATTGGTGAGATAATTATTTTTATATCCTGCATCAAGAACGTTGTTTTTCAGGGAAAGAGAATATATTAATTTCTTATCAGCTACCAAACAATATCTTAATAGCAATTGGAATACACACAAACAGTATTCTGAGTCAACTTGGGACACCAGAAAACTGGAAGAGGTGCATGAAGCTCGGATGATGGGAAAATGGTTTGAATAATTTTGACTGACATAATACGTAAACACACTTGGTAAACTTATTTTATATGAGGCAGCATAGTAACTGCTGACTTCGGACCGTCACGATTATCCGTCACGTTCGAGTTAAAAGGCACCGATACCCCTATCGGGACTCGAACCCGAGACCTTCGAGTCGTTGGTCTAACGCTTTAGACCGTACGACTACCCGGTGGGCCCATAATGCGTTAAGAGGATTAAGACGAACTTTAAGGAGTTAGAGAGTAAGGGAAAGTAGTAGGAATTGCACTGTTAAATATGAAACACTGTTGTATAGTAAATAACTTATTAGATATATATTTCACCAGCTTAAAATTGTGTAATATTAATAACTTTATAAATTAATTATTAAATTATTTGCTGATTATTTTCAATTGTAAAGAAGTTCGGCGGTAGCAAATTCAAAATGCACTGAAAACTAGTTTGGCATTTTCCTGGATTCTGGTTATAGCCTGGAGATCCCGTTTGCTGGGTAGATGCTTTATCATTGAGCAATCAGCGAAAAGACAATGTTCGTATACAGTGTTCGATTTGTGTAATTTCCAGAGAGGGGGAAGAATTAGTAAGGTATGTATTATATGTTATTTTTGGATCGTCAATATCCCAGGTTAGAGGTAAAAAGTACCAGAAAGATTTTGCCGAGAGGAGGATAATCCCAACCATCCCCCGCTACAAATTGAACACTGTTCGTATACCTGGGAATTAGCAAATCAAAGTACGCTAAATCAAAACAAAAAGAAAAATACAATGAAAAACTTACATTAATCTTCTCACGACAGTATGTACGGTAAGCTCGTGTTGAATTGAATTGTATTTATAGGATTGACCCCATGACCTCCTGAATACTAAGCCAAAGCTATACCACTGAGCTACGGCGGCTCGGTATAAGTTTGTGTTATATTTCAACAAATGTCCATATTTTCCACTCGTCAAATGTGCATAAGTTTATTATATCAGGCTTAAAGCAGTAGAGGAAAACATACAAAAGGCAACATCAAGATTGAAGTGGGCTTGTACCAGTTAATTTAAGCACGTTAAAATCAAAATAATATCAAACTTAAAAATAATTACCAGATTAACTTAGATAGAATATGTATCAAACCGCAAATGAAATGGATTAACTCTACAACTTGTTTGAGCCTGTGTCTACTCTACGATGCTATGTAGAATGTTGAATAAGCAATAAATATTATATTATAGATGAGGACATGAAGTATCAATGAACATATTAGTAATGTTTCCAGCGTTACATTTAGTCGCACTAGGCAAATACCGGAATGGTACTTCAACTTAGGCTCTGGCCGACACCTTCCCACATCATTTTCCCTTCTTATCCAGACCTGAGCCTTAGATACCTAAAATCGATAAATAGAAATGTCAAATAAATAAAATCAGGAATGTAACAAACAGAAAATATTTCTATGTCCTAATAAGCATAAATATCAACTAAAATTTCGTGTTGGGTGCTTTCCTTGAATAAGGTATGAAATAATGAGTCGAACACAATGCAAACACAATTAATATATATGAAATATGAAATAATTAATATAATACTGAGAATGGAATGTTATCTTTAAAGTTTTGAAATCAACAAACGCCACACACAGGAGGTGACAGAAGAGTGATGAGATAAAGTAGAGGAAATCGAACTAGTCAAGATATAGACATGGAATGGTGGAAGCTTGATTCAAAGAAGCATGAAGAAAATAGACACAGTTTAGAAGCAATATAAGATAAAAAGGTATGCATAAATTCATAAAAAGAACGTGCAACTGGGGATACTGAAAAACCTTTATAATTTATATTAATAGATAACATACCCGGCACCTCTGATGTGTCACGGAGCTGTTGTCCTAATCAGTTGATATTTTTCAATCCTCTATATATTCTGAAAGTTTTCATTAATCCGTTGTCTCCTTCTTGGCAGGGGATAATTTATGCATAGGCATTTAGGCAGGTGCCTGCGGTGGAAAACTTCCAGATGTTCCATTTTTTAATTAACAATTTAAGTAGTTTTGTGATAGCACGCTAATAATTTTGCAGTGATTGTTGGAAACCCAGTAAACATTTATCGTTGAAAAATGGTGGCAATAGTTCATATATGGTTAACCTACTAACCATATATCTACCAACCAATTCTCAACGTTGATACTCGTGCGAAATTTGGTTGAATTTTATCTATTAATCTTCAACATCGTAGCAGCTTCGCTTCTACGAATATTGTTTACGGAAATGTATGGTTGAATTTCGCACCATTGACTCAATCTCTTTGTAACGTAAAAAAACTGACAATATACCGTACTAATTATTATCAATTTATTTTTCATGTCTGACATTTTGTAAGGAGAAAAAACATATAACTTGATATTTTTCACTTGTTTTTGCCTTTTTTCTTGCTGCGCAGTTAATCCTTCAGTCGTTATGTACGCAGTTACCACCAGATGTTACCTCGTTTGGTTCTGCGCGCTTGCCTCATGTACATTGCAGATTTGTTTCTCAACAAAATAATTTTGAAACGGTTCATTACACTTTTACTTGTACATTATACTTTAAATTATTCGGCTTCCAAGTCCAATGATTATATTACATACTTTAATCTAGTTTTTGATACCAAAAGTGATTCATATCATCGATGTTTCGATCTAACAAAAATTCAACTTAATACCAACGAGGCCTGCAAACCACAAAGGTTAATATGTTTTTCTCTGAGTCTCTTACAGAACTCAGAGAATTCTAGGATCAAACAAACATAATCTTATCTTCAAAGAGATGAGTACAAACATAATATTACTTTTATGAAACGTAAAAATTGTATTGTGTGCGAGTAAGTGATTTTATCTTACTAAGCAGTTGAAATAGAAGCAAGGCTCGATGGCATTTTGCATGCCATTAGGAAAGTTACGTCTGAAATAACAGATAAGGATAACCACTTACGTAAGAGATGTTATTTAATCCCATCAGTGTCCTGTACCCGAATGAAAGAGAACCAATTTATTACAGCCGTAACTTGTACAGTTTTGTCATTGCAAAGTCCAAGGATTACTTTAGTAATTCTTTACAAGAGCTCCTTCTGGCATACAGCACTCGAAACTCCACAATATGCTATGTTTTGCTTCCTATAGTAATAGAAGGCACTAAAATGCTTGCAAATAAAAAAAAAGAGTTCCTAAGTGTGCAATATAAAAACACCGAACCTGACTTACCTAACCTCCAAGTGCCCTCGGTTATTACTTTTATTAAATTTCCTAATGTGTACATACATAAAAACACACAAAAAAGTGCGACAGTGGGCGGGGATTTACAAACCAGGGTATCTAAAATGGGCTTAACAGTTGTTTTCAATTAACTGTTATATCAGCAACAGTTATTTCTAAATAACAGTTAAAATAAGAATTATAAATAGCAGTTTAGAATGTTTTTTTAGTTCTGGAATTTATTGATTCGCACCTGTCAAGAAACATGATAAACGCATCATTTTAGGTTAAATTAACTCTCTATAGCCCGTTATTTGTGTAGTAGTGCATGTGAAACAAATATATAACTGTATACACATGCGTAAGGCGTATGCGAGCAACAGTCACTCATGAATTAAAATGATGAAGGCTTAGAAGAGTAGTTCATATTATAACTGTCAGAAACTTATTTGATGAACTATCGGAGATTGCACTAACTGGTGGGGAGGGAACATTTCAACATCAAAATTATTTAAATTGTGATTATGAAGGGATGGGTCTGGTGGAGGGAAGTAATTAAGCTTTATGTTGAATTAGGATAATTTTAGGAGGCATATATTATATGCAAATATCATACCCAGTCCCCAACGAGAAGAAGTTGGACCTCTCTCAAAACACAATTTCTATATACGTGTCAGATTTAAGTGTAAATTCTAGTTAGTAGTGACGTTTATAGATATAATTACTTACTCTTTTCGCGAAATATTATTACAAATGTAATTGAAATAAACAGTTCAAATCACTTCTGGTCAAAATTAAAACATTAGCAAAGAAGTTGTTCACGTAAGTAATAGTACATACAAAACGTTTCTCAGCAGTACACAATTCAAAGACAACTTACAGGGGACTACTCCTCTCACATACAGTATCCGAAGTTAGAACAAGAAAGAATTACGTATTTGTTTACAGAAAACAGAAAAACAGAGAGAAACACACTTTGGTTGTAAGTAAAGCTACGTATTAAACAATTGTGGATGTAAAGTCCCAGGAATAAATCATATAAACAAACCTAAAAGTTTAAACTTCTGAAAGCACTACCACTCTCCGAAGCGTCGTAACTCACGCTCACTTGTGTAAACATTGTAATAGAAATCACTTTTCCGAACAGCTTGCACAAATTATTGTTCCAGAAAAGTACAAATAACAAACTGAAGATAAGAAAGAAAATACATAACGTGAACTGCAAGTTCTGCACATTCTCGTCAATATGCCATAATTGGTCCACAAAAACCTCACAATAAGTGTTCAAAGGATCGTCCAACACCTGCTATGCACATGCGAATGCGTACCGAGACATTGTTGACTGCTCGTAACAGTTCATTTGCACTTAGTCCATGACAGACATTACGGATCCTCTCTATCATGTTCTCCCTTGTAGTAGGACGCTCTTGGTAAACCAACTCCTTGATACGTCCGCAGAAGAAAAAATCAAGGGGAGTCATATCCAGAGAACGCGCTGGCCAGGAAACCGGGCCTCTTCCTCCGATCCAGCTGTTTGGGAATAAACGAACAACAGTTCGTCTGGCCACTCTCACATATTGAGCAGGGCAACCGTCGCGTTGTAGCCACATCATTGCACGAGTTGCTAGTGGTACATATGCCAAGACCTCACAAAGAACATCCGACAAGAAGTTAGCGTTCCCTTCCCTTGTTAAAGTACCGTCGTGGAAATGGGGACCAATTATTTGGCCTCCGACTATACCACACCAGACATTCAGACTCCAGATTTGTAGATTGTCAACTTCCCGTACCCAGCGAGGATTCGTGCTGGACCAGTAGTGAGCGTTGTGGATGTTGAAATCCCCATTACTCGTGAAGGCCGCTTCATCCGTTCACAGAATGATCACGTGAAAATCTGGGTTATTGGCAGCCATCCACCGACAAAATTCCAGCCAAGCATGGAAATCCTGTTCACGGAGTTCCTGCTGTAGATGAACATGGTAAGGATGGAACGCATTGTTGTGCAGAATCCTCCAAACCGTCATATGGCTAATAGCAGAATCCCTGGCTAATCATCTTGTCGAGATTTGGACTGCGGCAAGAATGTCGGGAGGTCGTTCATTCTGAACACTACGCCTGATCTGCTGACGTTTGTTGTAGTGAGGCTGGACTTCCCCAGTTCGCTACACACGAAGTGCTAAGCGCCGAAATACATCTCGCGACTGCGGAGCATGATCGGGAAACCGTTCACCATGAAGCCGTGCGGCCTCGCGAAAATTATGCCGATATTCACCCAACACCATTCACAATTCAAAAGCTTCGCTGTTCGAAAACATCATGTTGGGCCGCTCAAACACAAGCAATAATATGCCCTACGAGCTGAAATTATTATTTTGTATAGAACAGCTATTAACGAAAGAAACACATCCAACAAGTTACCGTTAGGCGACGTATCGCACAACACTTTGCTTCTACCTAATGTGGTCTTCTTAGTTTCTTGTCAGTCCAGAAGTATGCCCGTGGCTGGTTTTAGTTATTGGGCCTGTTTCAGTAGTTTATTTATGCATGCAGGGAAATTGTGTGCCCACATCGGAGAGTTTCCATCTAGTGCAATGGGCCAACTCTAACGAGCTGTTTTACTATGTTCGCTCTGATCGTATTATTGACCTTGATGCGGACCTAATGATCTGTTCCATACTAGTAGCCTATGGTGAACGGATACAAAAGCGTTGAAAACCTTGTAATGCCTGCATCAGGAATCATAACTCTCGTAGTGGCGTAACAAGACGGAATGGGGGATGGAAGAGGGATTTCCTCCCCTATACTTTCCGGTGGGGAGGTTGAGGGCGCCCAACGTTGTGTTGTGCACAACTTTATATCTCACTTACGAGTGCACAGAATGTTCCGAAGGTACATCTAGCAACTTAAACAGGCGAATATTTGTTTACATTTGTACAATTCTCTTATATTGCACCACGATTGTGAGTTGCAGACACTCTTGAAGGTATATTGTTGTGCGGGGGCGATATACGTAGACTTCCGATTGCAGTGTTTCTGCTGGGACCCCTGCCACAATATACACAGTGCTTCTTCCCGGTCTCTGTATTCCTGTTAACACCTTTATTAGAAACAATTTTATCGAAAAGTTGGAAGATAATTGTGCGGTGACCATATTATGTATTTGTTTTGTCACCTATGATTATTAGGGGGCTTTTGGTACAGTCGCAAATGCAACGTATTATTGAAACTAGTGGGTGTTCATAATACCTATTCAATTTTCGTGCCGCATTTTTGGCGGGGAGGCAGGCAAGAAAAATTACTTTCCACCTCATATTACATTCGAGATGTTCATACGGCACTGACTTCTCCACAAGGTGGACACGGAATCTGCAACTCCTGTTGTCACACTACATGGATACAGCTTACAGCTATACCATGTTTCGCTTCACCATTCTATCCACTGAACCTTATTTGTTTGTATGTAGTTCATTATGAACATACGCATTGTTTTATTACACAACGGAGGCTTTAATGACAAGTGTTTCCTGTCAATGTTGTTTCTTTTTCAATAAGCATTCCAACGAAATCGAAACTGATACCACTTTTCATCTTTAATTTTACAGTTGCC
>JAGDQP010050605.1:0-12770 GCA_022664845.1 Lepisma saccharinum | reverse complement strand
TTGAGAACCGTGATCCTTCCTTGTAAGCATAGTATAGGGGTCTCAAAATTCTGTAAGGATGTGCACAAAGCCTGAATCAAGAAGTGAGTGTGTTTCCGATTACATATAAAACTATAGGTCCAAACCTACATAGCATTGCTGATGAGAAAGGATATACACATAAGATCAAACTAAATCGATTGAAATCTAGAGGTAGATTTTTTGCTTACATGTCCAATGTGATTGTTTATCTATGTGTCATCTACATTGTGTCAGACGGGGAACATGTACTAATACTTAACAAAAAAGTATTTTAAAGAAATATCTTGAATTAGAGATAAACTATCACTTAATTTTAATTATTTTTAGTTCTTTAATATTTGTATATTATTCTTGAGTACCTCAAAACATTGTGTATATTTCATATTTCATTTGTGTATAAAACATTATTTCATATTTTATTTGTATATTAAACAAAGCAAAATATGTATATAGAAATAGTGGTACTACGTTCGTTGAAAATTTAGTTCCCCGTACTGAGATATCTTCTCCAGAAGAAACGTTGAATTCCAGTGTTCATGATATCTGGTTCAGATAATTGGCCACGATGTACGCGAAAGTTAGCCTGATGATGAAGTTATTAAATTTTGAATACCTACTCACAAACTCCCGATGGCTCTCGTAAGTCCAAATGGTCTCATAAGTCAGAACCATAAAAATGAAAATTAAGGTAATGACATTTTAAAATTCACTTAGATTAACTTTTCATGTGATTTTGATTATTTTTGCATATACACTACAGGACCTTTTTGTATTTCTTTAAATAACGCCAAAGTAAAACGATTTACTCATCTAGATTCGGCTTTAAGTACGTTCTATAATGTAATTGTCCCTTTATACAAGCAATGCCTTACCAACCATTCCCCTCAATTTTGCGCAACTTCAGCACTTGGATAAATTTGTAAGGATTATACATTCTTTGTTAAGAACTGGAAATCAATATGATAATTGAAATCTGATACTCTTACATCAAAGTTTGCTATAGCAATTCAATACTTAGGCTAAAGATATCTCTCATCAAATGAACTCATTATATATAAGCATTTCGAGGTAAAACTAATAACTGGTTCTTTGGGGCGAAATACATAATAATTACAATTAATTACTTAACCTTGTTGTGTACTGATTACTGTCTCAGATTGCCAATGGGTAGACGTATCCTTCTGCCGCGTCCATGCTGACTGATATTTTTCATGATTTCTTTTTAGTTTCATGACTCGGATATCGAGTAATACCTATTGCAGACTAAAACTCTGACTATTTTCCCCATCTCTGCGCAGGCTCATCAAGGAAGTAGCATGTAGGTGACGGACTTAGCATGTAGGTTTTCTCCATATGCAAATTTAGTTCTAGAACATTATGTGTAATACTATGACTTATACTAAACCAACTAACATGAATAACATCCGTCTTCCAAGCATCTCAGAGATCATTTGGATCATGGGTGGTTAGAGTCATGGGCGATCAGCGCATGTGTTCCAAATTTTGTGGCTTGCAAAATTCAACATTTCTTCTGGAGAAGATATCTCAGTACGGGGAACTAAATTTTCAACGAACATACTACCAATATTTCTATATACATATTTTGCTTTATTTAATATACAAATGAAATATGAAATAATGTTTAATACACAAATGAAATATGAAATATACACAATGTGTTGAGGTACTCAAGAATAATATACAAATATTAAAGAACTAAAAATAATTAAAATTAAGTGACAGTTTATCTCTAATTCAAGACATTTCTTCAAAATAATTTTTAAGTATTAGTGCATGTTCCCCGTCTGACACAATGTATTCCATAGGTAAACAATCACACGTATGACACAATAATGTTAATAACACGTAAGTCCACTGACTTTGCTACAAACTTCTGGAGTACAAAGATAAAAGACATTGGAATTTTGGCTTTTGGATTTGAAGATAATACAGCAGAAGTACTAAATTTTATAACAAATATTTTTAGGAATATAATTGAAGATATTATTTGCTAAAAAATGTATTCATTAATGAACTTTTCTTACCACATAACGCTTAAAGACTAACTTCTTAACTTGAGGACAAATCTGAAATCCAATTCGATCCATTCGAGTTTATTTAATATTCGTTGTTGTTATTTTAGGTTATAATTTACCAAGAAATTTCAATACTACATTTAAAATTAATGAGATCGATTAAATCATGACACTATCAATTCATATTGTAATGTATGCTGTTAAGCATTTTCTCGTTTGTTGTGAATGGTATGATTGCTGGTATTTTATTTTGTAGTGCCCCACAAGCGAAGACGATATATTTAATTGGTCTAAACTCTCAGAACGTGATATATTCAATACTATATTTACTTTATTCTCACAAAATCAAAGTGCTCAGTTTCGACGATATTCAAGATCAGCTATCAACTGACTCAGTGACTAGCGTTGAATCATCCACGTCACAATTTGATGACGGAATATGCAGCAGACAGTTCTCTTGACATTGTATGTAAAGTAACTTCCCATAGTCTATGCATTTAACCTGATCACCACAACCGATTCTCTGATTAATGTGAGGAAACGGCTGTTTGGAAATTTGTCACAGATGGTAATAAAAATTGTCAGTAGCAAAACGAAATCTAAAATAGATTAACGATAGGAAAAACAAAACGAAGAGCATTAGTTAAAATTAACAATAAATAAATAAAACCGAATAGGATTAATAGCCCGATTGTCAAACTAAGAAGTCAAGGTGCTAAGCACTCGTCTAAACACTCTGTGGTAAGAAGTGTTTATTATTGAAAATACTGAATATATGAAGAGAAATTCTATCGCATTCTATATCTCCTATTATATTTCTTACTTTAGAAAATTATGTTTCTGGTTTCTGTTGTGAATTTCTTATCCTGTGTTATTTCTAATACCGGAATTTGTTGAGTTCGTTTATCCTGCTGGTGAACGTTTCTTATGATACATCCTGCCTGCATCTTTCCTCATAAAGAGTATAGAATGCTTTTGCAAATGCGTTATGGGCTGATTTTCGTATATAGCAGTCCAATGATACTATTTGAAAGGGATCACTATATATTGACCTACATTAGGAATAAAGTATAACCCGGCACATTTTCGAACATTATTGCCCAATATTCTATATTTGCAATAACTATAAAATTACGTTTTTTTTTTATAATTTTAAAAAGTAACTCACCATCTCTCTTTCTGCGCATATATATGGTCCAGGTCTCAAAAGAACTACCAAGCCAATATCATTGGCCAATCTGATGAAAGCTTCGAGATCCAAATCACCTGAGAAATCAAAGACACCTGGTTCTGGTTCATGTAGACTCCACTCTACGTACCTGGGAAAAGGAAGAGAGGTTTTTGAATGACGTTGTATCTTATAACCTATTTTATACACCACCACCACCACTACAATACACTATAAAGTTCTCATACGCTGCGAGTTTAATACGCTCTTTTTTTTCTCTGAGAACGCTGAAGTCAATAATTTTGAATCCGAAGTGCAAGATGGCGTCAGTGCAAACTGTTTAAAAATATCCAATTTTCATGAAATTTCATATCTGGGGTTTCCAGAAGTTACTGAGTTCGATTCTGAAGTGAGAAGCTTGAATCCAAAAATCCAAAATGCGGCAGCCCGAAACATTTCAGTTTCAAATGTCATCCAATTGTCATTAACTTTCACATTTGGGTGTCGAAGGAAATATAAATCGATATTTTTTAATTACACAATACGAAATAGCGGCTTGCATTTTAAATCGAAGATAGCGCCAGCCGCAAATTCTTTAATTTTCAATAAATGTTAAAATTTCGTGAAAAATCCTACAGGATAAGGTAAAGTTAATTTTACAGTATTTTGTAGAATGTAATATTTTATTTCTTTCAATTTTAAATCATTGTTTTTTATATCGGATATGGTATCTGATCTCTTATTGTTTCGAAGAGATACTTTCTTGTTTTTGTATACGAGATAAGTAAATAAATAGTCTCGTCGTCATGTCTTATCTTCAAGTTTAACACATTATCGTATATTCTCTCTGTACCGGAATTATCGAAGGATGAATGGTAATTGTTTCTACAATTCATCTGTTTGTGCTTAGCATATGTAAGCTTATTAATCAACATTAACGTTCAGAGAATGTATATAAGTGTACGTTATCCGATTGAACTCCATCGAGTTTTCGTATCACTAGTCATATCGGGAAATGTATCTAATCTGGAGTTGGACTAGAATCCTGGATCCTATGTGTGCCATCAATATATTTTCGGATGGTAGAATTAATATGGTAATTAAGAATACATACGAGAAGATGTGGTTATCTCTTTGTGTTATCATGCAGTTGTTTAGTTCAATTGAATCAATACATTACAAACACAGGAGAGGGATCGACATTTCTGATGGGTCTTCTCTACAAAGCTCTGTCCTGACTTCTTCCCCTGACAGACCTTTCTCCCCGAGATCCTTCTTAACCCTATCCAACCATTTCCTCCTTGGCCTCCCTCTACCTCCCTTGCTCTCCACTTTAATTGCCATCGCTCTTCTGACTACATAGTCACTGGTTCTCCTCATTACATGTCCATACCACTTCCAAAAGTTTGACCTTATGTGTTGTCCAGATTTGGCCAAAATTCGGGGAGAAGTCGCAACTCTACCCGTCAACTGATACTAATACATAACGAGAATGCAACGAGCACATGTTGCACAATAACACATACAAAACGTCCAGCTAATAATGACTTAAATCAGTCGGAAACAGGACAAAATTAATTCGTAAAACTTTGATAAACTTTATTTTTTATAAGGGCCAGTCTAGTAACTTAAGATTTCGGCCCGTCACGATTCGCCTTTAGCTGTTAAAATCCACACCCATGCCGGGACTCGACCACACCCAGCAGACCGCTCGGCCACCCGGCCGGCAAAATTAATTCGTGAGCAATAAGGTATAAAGTTATAAAAGTATAAAGTATAATAAGTTATAAGTTATATATTATTTATTATAACCTATATATTATTTCATCTATCTTATATAGGTTATAAGATAGATCATTTATATCGTAATAAGATATAAAGTATTACGCAGTCTCAATTGAAAACATACAGCGCTTGGTTTAGGAGATCAGGTCGAACAATTTCGACCATACTTCAAATTCTCTCTAAAAAGGTTAGTCTCCTTCTATTCTACTTTTGCATTATGCACTCAGGTACATGTAAATATTTGTAAATATGTTGCATCAGTTAGCTTAGCTCGTTCAGATTAGTTTCGGATAATTTATGTTTGGTTAGATATGAATAAATTACTTTGACCATTTTCATGACAAAATAGAATTTAAGACAGAAATATCCGCATTTAAAAATTAATATTTCGATTCTTAATAATTAAATTTCGTGTAAGTTGTAAAAGGAGACCTTTCTCCATAGAATACAAATAGAGAACAAATCTGACTCTTCTCTCTCTGGTAAGCAGAAGTGTACATAAGTATAACGCAATATCGTGCATACAATATTATATAATTATTTTTCTTGTATCGTTTATGAATGCACAGTTAATAGAATATAATTAACTATTGAGTTGAGATATATTAATAGCAATTAAATTAGCATCTTCTGTTTACCAGTATTAAGAAAAACACTTATTAGTTTTTACACTTACGTCGACACTGCATTTAATCCACCAGCTTTCAACTTCGCTAGCCTGTCTGCCCAATAAAAGCTTGGCACGCGAAAATAATGAAGTGATCCAGATACATAACGAAATGGTTCTCCGTCTCTTAAAAATTGGTTATTCTCGTAGTCGATTCGGAACTCCTGACACACCTGAAAGTAGATGAAAAGTAAACAATGGCGTCAATAACTAAAAATAGGAAGACAAGTTTATCAAACTCTTCACACAATTTAATATCGAGTGTTATTCTGTAAACTGTAGCAACATTTCAGGGTTTATAAACATGCTTTACTAATTCACCTTACGGTTGTAATTACCTTAGCAAGGATATTTATATCTCTTTCATGTTTTATTATCTACAGAAAACTATAATCATATCAAAAAAGTTCAAAATCAGTAGCGATGCGTGCTTTGTATGAAGTGTATGAAACTTGAAATCCAGGATATCGCGATCACTTCCCCTCCTCCGCCCAGATGTGAAATAGTGCAACACATTAATTTTCTCGATTCAGAGTTGCACAGAAAAAAACGAATTAAATTGCTAGCACTGAAAGAAGTACAACAACCGCAGCAGGAATAGAATTAAGGTCCCATGGAAGCCTGGCCGACACCTACCCGAATACTTTCCTATCTCAGCCTGAGCCTTAGATGCTCAGCCCTAAATAAAATGCATTCAATTCTGGCACGCTATATTGCTACGGCGCCACGCCCTTCCTAAATTAAAGGAAATTAATTGTAAAATGATACCAGAGAACATGCTTTTTATTATTACTATTTAAATTTAAAAAAATCTAAATTCAATTAAGTACTATTGCATAGTAAGTCAGTGAATAAGGAAAGTTAGAGAGAGTGATGAGGATAAAATGGTGGGAAGCTTGAACAAATTTTATTTTGTTCATAAAGTATCAACACCGTGTTAATTTTGGACCACACCAGATTTACTCACATACAATTACTGCAAAGTGAAGTACAATAAACATTCTGTGATTTTTTTTCTTTAATTCTCTTATCCATCTGTTACGAAAGTAAAATGAGGTAAGAGTTGGTTTTATTTAATATGCGTAATTATTTCATGTGTCTGAGGTTGGTGAGTAAATAATAATAATAATCACCTTTTTAAAAACATACTTCCCTTTAAAAAAATCAAAATAAAACAATTTGTACTAAAAACTAAAAAATAATTTTGTTTGTGCATGACTAAAAGGAAAAGCATGGGGCGCGCTCTCATATGCAGTCACTCTATAAGTTCTTCAATACCGGTATGCGCGCCCTATGCTTTTCTTTTTAGTCATGCACAAACAAAATTATTTTTTACTTTTTAGTACGAATTGTTTTATTTTTTAAAGACAAGTATGTTTTTAAAAAGATTTTAATTTATTTTTTTTTTTTTTTTTTAGTTATTTCGGTGTTCGGATACAATCATCTTCTTTACACTATATATTGTAAGTTGATATTTGTCGTCGAAATCCTAAAGCGTTCTGCAGCGAGTCAACTCAACATCGTCGCGGGTTAGTACTTATATTAGGATAACTCTAAAAAGATAAATTATGCTTTTAAAATATATAAACATATAGGAATATACACTGCAAAAATTAGCTGTGTTAATTCAACACAATGCGGTGTTCCAACCTGACTACAATTTTTTGTGTGTAAAATCAACACTATACACGGCGTTGATTTCGGTACTGAGAGGGAAAAAGTTACGGTTGCAGAGAGATTGCAACATAGGTTGCTCAGTTAGAAATGACTTGGCTAAATTGTTAGACAGAAAAAGCACTACATGCAAACGATATTTGTTGAACAACATTTTAATTAAACGACTACACTATAGATTCAAACAGTGTGGAGGATCAAATATATGTTGTTGAACTTCCAAAACAAACTAAGTTACTTGCACGACTTATCCCATGGTTTAATCACTTTCTATTTGTCAATTGGAAACCAGAATTTCCATTCATTGAGAATATTCCATTTCTATTAAAGCAAGCAAGATGGCGCAGGCCAAACATTCGACCAGCATTACGGTTTTCTTATCGTAACAACATGTCAAAAGCTGCGCTTACTTTCATAGAAATGGAACATATTCTCAATGAATGGGAATTCTGCTCCCTAATTGACAAATGGAAAAGTGATTAAATCATGGCATAAGTCGTGAGAGTAACTTTGTTTGTGTTTGGGGTTCCGCTACATTTCTTATTCTCTCTACTGTTTGCATCTAGTGTATTTCCTGTCTGGCAATTAATCCCAGACGGCCAGATTCGGTGAGTGGCACTTGCCGGAGTAAGTCGTGTTTTGTGCTCGCTCCAGTGAAGATATTACTACTCAATTCCAAAACCGGTTTTCGCTACTGAGTGAAGGCATTATTCCAATTAGTATACAGTCAAGTGAGTACTTTATTCTTAGTCTAATATCCGAGTGATATTAAATGTGTTATAGAAAGTGCAGTTAGTTTTTTTTTTTTGACTGCCATGAGTAAGGCTTTCGTCCTAAATCCCCCATAGTTCACGAACTATTAATGGAACAATTGAAAATTAATACTTCAGAAGTTGAAGCCATTGAACTTTGTGCGTACAAAAAGGCAATTTATTTAAAAGTGCAGAATCAAGATATCGTGAACAGAGTGCTCAACACATGTCAAGGAAAGTTTATATATAAAGACGAAGGTATTTATCAAGAACTTAGTGTCCAGTAGGCAGAAAGTTTTAAAGTCAAAATTACCGTTTCAATAGTGCCCCTAGAAATAACCGATGCTCAAGTGACTCAGTGTTTCACTAAATACGATACCATCTCCAGAGTTGTTCAACTTAAGTAGGATCATACTCATATCTTCCGTACTTACAGTGGTAAACGCTTAATAGTTTTCAATATAGTAACAGAAGTACTACCAAAATGCATTTCCATATTTGGCCACAGTTGTCAAGTGGTGGGACAAACAACACAGCGAACCTGCCACCGCTGTGCCAGCCAAGATCACTTAATCAGTGAATGACCCCACCGTGCCCCAGTCGCCCCTATTGAAGTGCAAAAGCCATACTCCTTCAACGCTTCATATACTCGTGACGTGCCTTCGTATATGGAAACATTCCCAGTTTTCACCCAAGGTAGGTCTACACCGCTCACCTCTTGCGCTAGGGATCGTTGAATCCATTCCTGATCATGCCATGTGGGCTTTGTGGTGGACAAACACCATGTAAAAAAACTTTAAGATACTGGACTTCTAAGTCAACAACTCATGTTCAAATCTTGCTGCAGCTGTAACTTTTTCCCTAGTACCAAAATCAATACCGTGTGTTGTGTTGATTTAACACAAAAAGTGGTAGTCAAACTGGGACACCGCATTGTGTTGAATCAACACAGCTATATATATATATATATATATATATATATCCTCTCCCAACACGTCTGGTCAGCGTGGGAGCAGTAGACCACCTCCTCCCTCCGGAGAGTAGTGGATTGAATATGGCTGTGTATTATATATATATTACTGTGTATGAAAGTAATGTTGATATATTGTATTGTCAGCCGACTTACGTCGCTGTGCAAAATGTCATCATTGTATGACGCCCGGAAATGAATTAAGTTAAGGTTGCAAGATTTGAGAACACATTGAACCATTGAGAGTTAAAGAAAAGCATGTAAAAATGTCACAGAGACGTTTGTTGGCGCATACGCTTCAATTATAGCTCAACATTCCCGGAATATTTTCCATGACTGTAAAAAGGTTTTCACAGAAAGAGGGCCTCAAACATACTCAAACAAATTGATGTTGCTTTACAGTTTACACAATAGGAGATAATAGTAATAGTAAAAATACGTAACCACATTTTAGATCTCAGTCCCTTGTAGGCTAAAATACCCGATCTTCTTTTGGGCTTAGTAAGACTTGTCAAATTTCTTATAGTTATTTAGTAGTAAACAAATGTTTAAGTATTTTAAATCTACATTTATGTTTTATGCGAATCTTACGTAAACATTGCCCAGTTCCCCCTCCCCCATTATCAGATAAAAAATAAATCTTGAACACCTTTCCCCTTGAAGGATTTCTCAGACTCGTTTCGTTTCATGATGTCGAGGAACTGTTTTTGATTGTTTACGTAACTCAAAGTAAAAAGAAAAGGAGAATTTATTTCTTCTGTACTCAATTTGACTTATGTTTTACGTTTTAAATACTGAGAGCAGTATGAAGTAAAAATTATGAGTACTCGTTATTGTACTGCATTCGGTAACAGCAGAAGACAGGAAGCCAGCATACCAGTGACGTTTTCCAGGCCGTTCTCCCATTGGCTGAGTGTTACGAGGCAACCAGTTCTAAACTCTCCTTTGGGCACGAAGGCCTCCAGACAGGGTTGCCACACTTGGTACAATTGTACCAAATTCAGCCCTTTTTGTCATGCATCGGCCCGTTGGTACCACGCTGTCATTTTCAGCCCCTTTTGTAAAAATATTGGTACGATTCTTCCCAATTCGGCACCATTTAACAATTGCTTGTCAATTTTCAAACCTGTGAGTAAGACTTTTCCTGCACCTAGCGTTGCTCATACTGTGTGTTGGACTCTTTAAAAATGTTGTTGAACATTTATTCTGTGACGTTGCAGCCCTTCTGGCATAGAGAACTCAAAACTCTTCAAGATGCTGTTTTGTTTCCTATAGCCACGAATGACACTAAATTGCGTGCAAAATGGGGGAAAAGTCCATAAAGTCGAAGTAGTAATGTTGCATTAACATGGCAAATTCTACTATAGCAACTTTTTTTGCAAGCATTTTAGGTTCTTTCATGGCTGTAGAGAACAAAACATTTTGAGGAGTTCCGAGTGCAGAAACAATGTCTCTGTGCATGTCGCGTGTGAATGAAAAAAACAAAAATACCGAACCTGACTTACCTAACCTCCAAGTGCCCTTGGTCACTATTTTTTATTGAATTTCCTAATTCGTACGTATATAAAGAGCAAGTGTCTTATAACACTTAATCTTGCACACGATATAGGAAGTTCTTGATACCAATTAATCAAGTTCATATTGAAACGTACAACGCCATATAACAGAAAAAGCTTTGTAAAGTATAACCGCTATTTCCACTTGGTATTTCATGATCTTTATTAGCTATATATTATCTTGCTATAGTGCGCACAGCGTAGTATGACAGTTTGTTTACAAGCAATATTGAAGATGCGAGTTTCAAACAATCAGTCTTCTTTCTCGCCTTGCCATGGGATTTCACAACGCTTGGTTGGAGTAACTCTATGGATATGTATTTACAAAAACGAACCAGCAAAGGCTCAGTGGCTTACGTTGTTGTCATTGTAAGCGATAAATAGCCACAGCACGGGTTGAAAACAAATTGATTGACCCTCATTGTGAGTCTCAAAGGAGACAGTGCAGACGAAACATTTCTCGATAACTCATACATCCGATACACCAACGTTTCCTTTGTATGAGGTGAAAGTGTTGCAAAACGTTTATAGGAAACATTGGTCTAAATTGTCATTGTGTACGTAAGAGAGACTTGAACGTAATTTCTTTTTGTATTAATCTTGCAGGGTTTTCTTCATCTTTCTGTGATGATATTATTCGTTTCTGGGTGTGTGTGGATATTTTATAAACTTCTCGGGGTGCATGAAGGTTGTTCTTTTACACTTTTAGAACTTTAGGTGGGTATTTCCCGTTCTCTGTTCTCTGAACATAGCTCCGCTCACTCCATTAAAGGAGCACTGAAGATGTTATTAATGTTCTAAACAATAGTTAATTGCTAAAGGCGGGACTTATAGCTTTTGTTACAACAGAGTTTAGAATAAATAGAGTTACAATAGACATTCATTCAGTCAAGCATAGACCCAAAACAACTTATGCGATAGTATGAGATAATAAATTGAATTTTTAAAATGTCGGAAAGATCGATAATGGTGATTTGTTTTCAATATCAACGCTTTCTCTCTAAATAGGTGTACTATTTATAATTCTGTCCTTTTTATCGAAAGACAAGGAATTTAATTTTTATGGCCTTTAGGTATCTATAAGGCTCAGGCCGGGAAAAGGGGAGGGGAAAGGATGGGGGAAGGTGTCTATGTTAAAGTTGCTATCCCGGCAATTGTCTGATGTGATTAAGTAAAAACCCTGGAAACCCCCAGTCAGGATGGTGGGCCGCTGGGATCGAACCCATGACCTCCCGAATCTTGCGCCTACGCTCTACCACTGAGCTACGGCGACTCGGTGTTGAAAGAAAAGGAGAAATGAGGCGAAGTTGATAGCAGCTTGTAAGAAAGCATACAGTATAAGCAACATAAACCTCTTTACATTACGAGAAAAGGAAGGCCTGTTGACGTGATCACTTGTGAAAATATAATATTATGTGCTAAGTATTTTAGTAATTAAAATTCCTTTTAGTTATTACGTTCATTAGATACACATAATATATGGATAATTTATTCAAATTAATGTTAAATGAAACCCACACGCTAAACGCCTGATTATCCAAGCAAATGACGGAGCAGCTGACATAACCGAGAAATGCTGTTGATCCATTTCTTTTTTATTTCAGGTCTTTAGGCAACTTTGGAGCAAGCCAAACGAAAGATGAGAGAATTGATGGAATGCAGAAAGTGGGTTGAAACGGGAGAACCTCGAGAAAACCCCTCGTACACAGTGTTGGTCCACCACAAAAACTACCTGGTATAAGCCGGGATCGAACGGAAGAAATCAAAGCTCTATAACTGAACCACGGCGGCCCCCGGTTCAATGTTGCTTAACATTGTTTCTACACAGCATTAATATATCATAACTTCCCTTCAATGTAAGTCTATTTTGTAAACAGTGAAATCAGATTCTTAAAACTTACAGCGTACCACAGATTAACTTGTACCATAAACCTGTCTAATTCCCAATCTGTTACTGCTATCCGTGTTTTGATCTGTTTCAAATTAAGGGAGTTGGAACCACTGCGCCAGCGGAAGGACTTTGTCCAAAGTTCAGTGAGAGACAGAGGCGGAGAGTTGGTGTGCAGGTTCGCTGACTGAAATGTATTACCAAAACATTCTTTGATGCTATCTTGCGCAAGCTTTACTTCGATTGAGTTTAA
>JAGDQP010050604.1:0-14200 GCA_022664845.1 Lepisma saccharinum | reverse complement strand
CCGTTCTAACCTACAACTGTTCACGGCAGGCATTGTTTCAGTTAGATGGCCTTTGGAAGAAAGCAATAAGAATTTATTTTTTTGAACAATGCTTCAAGATTCCTCATCATCATCAGTGTGCAATAATGTAACACTTGTTCCAAGGCGCCATAGGGAGCAAGATATTCAGCTGTGATACTTGGTATTGAATTAGTGTCACAGCTTGATATCTCACTTCCTGTTGTGCAAAGTTACATGTGGAGAATGATGGGTACCACGGAAGGCAACGACATTCAAGAAGAAATGGGAAATATTCTCTTCATCTCGAATGAAGGTAAATATTTATACTTTTATTGACAATTTTTCCAGGACAGTTTCCCCTCGTAAGGATGAGGTCTCACGACACATTGGGATTACTCATGATTGTCTGTTATGGTAGACTTTGTTATCTTATTATATAGATACCACGCATTTCGTATCTCATTTTGTTCATTTTTAGTCTCCATAACTGTATACTACTTCCATTAATGATATAAGTGATATTGTCACTCGTGTTTTTGACCAATGTAGCTAATCAATAGAACTACATGTCAGTATTTTATGATATGATAAAACATTAGAACGGGGATTGATCACTTTGTGAAGAACGATATGTTTCTCGTATAACACATTTCAAGCAAAAGTTATGTTTAATTTTTTGAGTATTGTACGTAAATTTTCTATGTGGCCGTATAGTAGCCATGGCTTGGTAAAAACTTGCATGGCTTAATTTAAAAAATGTTCCCACTAAATATATTATATTGCATTATTTTATTTAGTTCACAATGGTTCGTGGTATCCTCAAATCTTGCAACGTGAATATGGATTATTTCCCGACGTCACATAATTATGAAAATGTGCACAGCTGCGTGCGTGGAGTGGCAATCCAATATTTCACTGTTAGTTCCATATATTACATATATATTTATATATTTTGAAACAATATTTTAAAATGTTTTAATATTACCCATAAATACTAGCCTGCAACGCTGTTTGGAATTGGGTAAAACATTAACAAAAGCAATTTTTAAAGACATACACTTCTTAAACAATTCGTACTAAAAAGTAAAAAATAATTTTATGTTTGCATGGTTAAAAAAAAACTCATGCCGCGCACTTTCTAATCCAGTCACTTTATATATTCTTCAATTCACGCACCCCAATGGTTTTCATTTCATCATGCATAAACATTATTTTTTCCTTTTCAGTACGAATTAATTAAGAAGAGTGTGTCTTTGAAATGTATTTTCATTACATTATTTATTGCTTTCCAGTTCATTCATACTTTTAGAATTCGAATACCTTTGCAGATGACTTAAATCCTCTCAGCTTGTTTTAAAATTGCTGGTCTAAATATTGTGAACTAAAGTTTCTCTATCTTATTTTTTTCTATTGAGTTATACAATTGTGTCTTTAATGGGTTGATTTTCCTTTTTGTATCAGAAACAAGTTGTTCAGAATGTATACCTAGCGTTAGTGAATGTCTTTAAAAGATAGGTTTGCATTTGAATTTTACGCCAAGTGCTTTCTGGCTAAAATAGTAAGTCTTCACTTACCTTTTGATAACGTCAATTCTTCGTTTCTCACGTGAAAAAGATTTTAATGTTCCTTATCAGTACATGTAAGTAATGCGTTTGAAATATTGTGTATATTGAAAACATAAAGTTTTGTTTTGGGAATGTAAAATCTAGCGTTGCCATATCGCTGTATATTAAAGTACATCTTCTGTGTTGATTTGTGGAGTTTTTTGTTTCCGATGCAGTATCCTTGTGTGTGTAATTTAAAAGTATACACGTACGCGCAAATATTACAGTATAAATCCTTGCATACAAAATATTATACGTATATCACCAAACGGAATCTTTAATATTTCCGAAACCTATATTAAAGTTGCTTTTAAGTTCTACATATTTCTTTGCTCTATACCTCCGCACGGTCCTTTCTCTCAGCGGGTGATTCTCGTTCGTTTTCCTAACTACTATAGAAAGATTTTTTGTTGTTTATTTTGACGTTGCGGTAACAATGTCCTTAAATCTTTGTATTATTATTGATTTGTTCTTTTCATTGTTGAATACACTATATGTTACCATGAATCTTTATTTACAAATTTGCTAGTAATATGATTTTGATTTTAAAGTAATATGTGGTTCAGTGCACTGTGCCTGACCGGAAAATGAATATATTATTTTTCTTATCTTATTAAGTATGTTGACCCGTATTTCTACGGTATTTAAAATACATTTTTTAGTTAAGTTCATAATTTACTTAATACAATTTTATGTATTAAATTGTTGTAAATGATTTTCTTAAAATGAATTAATTTTACCACTTGAGATATGCTTAATAAAATCAGTTTCGTTCAGTGTTTGATAGTATAATATTACCGTATATATTGCTCACGGTTCACAAAAGAAACGTTAAAGCAAACTTACCACAACTAAAAAGATTCGGTTTAGAAACTATATATAGTATAAATCATACTGTACTCTCATCGTGGATGTAGTTGTTATCAGTTAGAACTTAGAATTATTTTTCCAAACGTTGCAAAGCGATAGCTATTAACTTTTTATTGGAACTTTAGGAAGAATGTGTTCAGGAGCCCAACAGGTGATCATGAGGAACCTAGAACTTTAGTTAATTAAATTTGATCTTACATGATCTTAAGGGCAGTGTGCTTGAATTATTGTTCATGGTTGACTGTGTTTTAGACCTTCGAGGTTCGACTCCCGACGTGTGCTTCCCCAGTCCAGTAATAATCATCAACTAAGTTATCTAGACAAGTGGAACACTTTATGTAATCGTGAATCTATTATGTGTGTTGTGGAAGTTATACATTGCAAAGTGAAATGCCTTAGCATGTTAGATCTTAAGTCATAGTTTTTGTACCATATGAGTCTCAAGTTAAGTGCTTGAGTGAAGGGATTCAGTGACCAAATTCAGCTGTATCAGATCAATAACTCTGTTGTTGCGACTAAAATTAACATTTATAACAACAAAAATCTTTATAGTTACGTCCAGGAAAAAAAAACTTTGGTAAACTTTATTTATATGGGCCAGTTTAGTAACTTTGGACTTCGGCAAATCATGATTTGCCTTTGGCTGTTAAGTGTTAAAATCCACACCCATGCCCCTGCCGGGACCCGAACCCGGGACCGTTGAGTTGATAGCCTACCGCCGCTGACCGCTCAACCACCCGCCGGCTTATCTCCAGGAATAACATCCATTACACTGCAATACACATATCTACCTGCAAGATATTGTACCTTTTTCTTGTAACATTAACTTTATTATTTCCAAAACCCGCTTTAATGTCGCAAGATTAAGTTCTGCATTTATCTTGGATCTTTACCATCGTACGAACCTTTTTCTCAACGGGTGATAGGCGTTATTTTTTTCCAAATTTAATATAACAATATTTTGCAGCTTATTTTTCCCGTTGTTGTACCAATACGCTTAAAATATTTCTTGTTATTATTATTAATGATACTACTACTAATAATAATTTGCTTATTTCATTGTTGAAAAATATATACTTTCCATAGATTGCCATGAATCTTTGTTTACGAATTAGTTGTTAGTATGATGTCGATATCAAAATAATCTTGTGTACAGGGCAGTGTGCTTGAGAAGATAATCAATATATTATTTTCTGATTTTGTAAAGTATGTTGAAAAGTATTTCTTCTGTATCTAAAAGAATTCTTTAAGTTAAGTTCATAATTTAGTTAATAAAAGTATATTTACTAAAACTGTCGTTAAATAATATTCTACAAATAATTTTCTTTTGTCTCTTAAACTATGTGTTATTAGTCCACTTTTATTAGGTACAAAATGTATACCATTACTGTACCTTTTGTCCGTGTTTCAGAAAAGAAACTAAAAACTACCCATTATGAAATATAGCTCTGTTTCCATACTATATATTGTACAAATTATCCTACACTCTAATCATTAATGCAGTTATTGTCAGTTGTACAAACCTATATTAAAAAAAATCATATGACACTCATAACTTTAGGGTAGGCAGTACTGTACTTACAAATAAATGCAAGCGTAGCCAGGTGAATAGGCTAGTATTCAATAAAATCACACTATAACATTTATAAGTGAGTAATCTATAAACAACTACAGAATATCAACATTTTATGTCTGAATGGAGGCTGTACTATGTGCTCATCCCTTCGAAATGAAGGACACTGAAATGTGTCAGAATCTCTTAGGATCCAGGTGATCTGGCAGTGATAATTTTAGTTATTAAATATCCCTGTCAGATAACCCGGACCCTATCATGAGAACGCTATGTTTAGCGGACATTTAATTCCATGAACTTATTACTTGTAAAAATGAAGATTTAAGAGTTCATTTTTCGTGTTTAGTGACTAAGGCAAGATACAACTCTGAATGCTACGGTTCATGTTGTACCCAGACATTGATATTTTCAAATTATTTAGCTTCATTGAATTTAATTCTTCTCAAGAGATGATCAATAATGTCATCACAATGAAACCAAATGCAAATGATAGTTTCGCTGTGTCACTCGCGTGAAAAACTTCAATTTTCGATTTCTTTTTTACAGTTCGACAGCAGTATTGCCCGATTCTCATTCTCCACTCGGCAGTTGAGATATCCATTTCCGACACTTCACCAGACAGAACTTTCCTGAACCGTTCATCGGGGAGAGCAATAAAATGCGTCCTCACTCAACGACGTTCACACAAATTCGACTTTTCCTTAGGATAAATTATTTCTGAGTTACCTGTTCCTTTATATGAGGTTAAAAATTTACTTATAATGGACAAATGTTTCTCTTTGCATTATGTAGCCGAGATTGTTCTCCGCAACCTAAAAGCTACATTCGGAGAAATGAAGGACAAGCGTTTAATAAATTAAAGAAATAGGTCCATAAAATAATTATTTATATATCAGTTATTTTGGTTTGACCCAGTTAGCTTAGACACAGAAAAAAAATATATACAATTCAATCAATTTTGTTTTCGTGCTTGGTAAAGGTGCAATTGCTGCATAAAAAATCCATGCTCTGCTAGAAGATCGGGTAATATCGAGGTCAAGATTTCAGCTATAGTTACAATCAAAGCACTCGTACGTTGAATCTAAGACAAAATGCCAAATTTTTGTATAGCCCAAACAAGAAATCAACTTAATTCGGCCATGGCCTAAGATTCACGTAATTCTTTATTTATTCATTGTGACTAAAAAATAACACTTTTCTGAGAATCGTTAGGGATAGAAAATCCTGATTTAAATGTTTCTTGTATGTAGATGAACGTATAGATTCCCTTATTTGATGTTACAAGTTGGTCGTTATGTTTCAGATTTCAGAAACTTTGATTCTAAGATTGTAATGGATTATAATGACAATAATAAAATTGCAAATATTTTCAAGGAATAAATCTGTTTCTTTCATGGGCAGAAATGTTACTTTGAGAATCTAAAGCCGAGTATATATTTGAAAGCATAATAGTTCATTTCTATTTCTGGAAGATAAAGATTTGCAACAGAAAAATCATACAGGGTGTATAAGCACCATGTCCGGGGCCATGTGTGGGCCCCATTGGGCACAAGTTGATATTCCAAATTGTATCCCATATGTATAACCGTGACTCCAGGGGAAAATGCATGAGGATAGGGCAGTGATTTTCTGAAAGGTTTCTTTGTTTTTTTTCTTTTGCTCACACGCTCACTCGTTTCAGGACTATTTTGTTGTGCATAGTTCTCACGTTGTAAGAGCTGTCATTATACTTTCAGGATAATGGATTCCAAGTGTCGTGAACTCTGAAAGACAAATTTAGCAGTTTGTACAAGCCAATGAACTGGAAACAAGTTTTCGTTGAAAGATGTCTTTAACATTTTCCAGGAAAATCATGGAAGTCATCGACAACTTAGGACACTAGGATTCATGAAGTCCCATAAAAAGTGAAGGGTGTTGTTTCAAAAATGGCACTTGAAAGCAGGGTCGCGAATAAGAATTTTTGCCAGCACGTCGGAAAGTTTGATGATTTCCTAACAAATTTATTCCTTGTACTTGTTCGAGAAACCTCATTGTAAACAAAATATTTAGCCTGTCCAGAACTTTTAACACAAACTGTCTACATCTCCTACTATTTGTTTTAGTGTTTTGCACACACTCTCGGTTGCTAAGAGTTTATTAGAGTTTAAATTCACATCACTATGATCAATTGATTGCCACATGCCCCCTTCAGACTTTCGATTCATGAATAGTGACCTTTCTTTGTTAGAAGCATCGTAGGACGTTAGGACGTAATACGTACAAAAATAAGGCAACTGGTCTTCTATCATCTGAAGGCTGGAAATTGAATGGAATTTATCACTGTACTCTATTATGTCAAAATTCTTCGAAACTAAAAGTATGAGTACTAGTACAAATTGTTGGAGTGATAAGGGACGAAATATTTGTAGGTGATGTTGCAACATTGTTATAACAGTTAAATGTTCTATATAAAAGTTGAATAATTTTGATTAACAAATTCATGCTATTTAGCATAGTCAATTTTTGAAATACTTATAGCCATTAGGAATTAATTTTTATAGATTTTACATCAGTTAAAGTGTGAAAATTATAATTTGAGATTAATGAGTTGAAATTTCAAAATATAAGTAGTCTGCAAGTTCATAATTGTGGTTCAAACATTCTCCCCAGATGATAAAAATGTATTATTCGTTGTGTTTTCATTTGATAAATGAACCAGAAGCTGTGGAATGATCCTGATCCCGATCCTGGTTATGAAATTGGATGAAATTGTTAATGAAATTTGAGAAATATGTGGTAGCTTATTAGTACGTACTTATCGATCTCTATAGTATTATATTTACAAATATCTCTATGCCACAGTTTGATTAGTTTTCTTCCCTCCGTTCTAACCTACAACTGTTCACGGCAGGCATTGTTTCAGTTAGATTGCATTTGGAAGAAAGTAATAAGAATATATTTGTTGGAACAATCCTTCAAGATTCCTGCTCATCAACAGTGTGCAATAATGTAACACTTGTTCCAAGGCGCCATAGGGAGCAAGTTATTCAGCTGTGATACTTGGTATTGAATTAGTGTCACAGCTTGATATCTCACTTTCTGTGGTGCAAAGTTACATGTGGAGAATGATGGGTACCACGGAAGGCAACGACATTCAAGAAGAAAAGGGAAATATTCTCCTCATCTCGAATGAAGGTAAATATTTATACTTTTATTGACAATTTTTGCCAGGACAGCTTCCCCTTGCAAGGTGAGGTCTCACGACTCATGGGGATAACTCATGATTATCTGTTACGGTAGACTTTGTTATCTTATTACATAAATACCATGCATTTCGTATCTCATTTTGTTCATTTTTAGTCTCCGTAACCGTATACTTTTTCCCTTAATGATATAAGTGATATTGTCACTCGTGTTTTTGACCAATGTAGCTAATCAATAGAACTACATGTCAGTATTTTATGATAACACATTAGAACGGTAATTTATCACTTTCTGACGATCGATATGTTTCTCGTATAACACATTTGAAGCAAAAGTTATGGTTAATGATTTGAGTGTTATACGTAAACTTTCTATGTGGTTAACTTGCATGTCTTAATTTAAAAAATATTTCGGCTAAATATATTATATTGCATTCTCTTCTTTAGTTCACAATGGTTCGTGGTATCCTCAAATCTTGCAACGTTAATATAGATCATTTTCCGACGTGATACAATTATGAAAATATGCACAGGTACGTGCGTGGAGTGGCAGTCCAATATTGCACTGTTAGGTCCATATATTATATATATTTAAAAACAATAGTTTAATATTTCTTAATATTACCCATAAATACTATCCTGCAACGCTGTTTGGATTTGGGTAAAAAATGAATAAAAATGCTTTCAAACAATTCGTACGCTCCTTAAATAATTCGTACTAAAAGTAAAAAAAAAAAATTATATTTGTTCATGGTTAAAAAGAAAAGTAATGCGGATTTCAAATCCAGTCACTTTATATATTCTTCAATTTACGCCCCCATGATTTTCGTTCAATCATGCAGAAACAAAATTACTTTTCCCTTTTCAGCACGAATTATTTAAGTCGAGTATGTCCTTAAAAAGTGTTTTTTACATTATTTTTTGTATTTCAGTTCATTTATTCTTTCAGAATTCATATAACCTCGAAGATGACTTGAAGCATCTCATCTTATTTAAACATTTCTAGTCTAAATATTGTGAATTAAAGTTTCTTTTTCTTAATTTGTTTCTATTTAGTTATAAAATTGTACCATTAATGTGTTACAATATTTTCCTTTGTGTATCAGAAGCTAGTTGTTCAGAATCGTGAATGTCTTAAAAACTTAGGTTTGCGAATGAATTTTACGAGAAGTGCTTTCTGCCTAAAAGAGTGCCTTCACTTACCTTTTGTTAAAGTCAATTCTTCGTTTCTGAACATGAAAAAGATTTTAATGTTCCTTGTCAGTAATGCATGTGAAATATTATGTTTATTTAGAACAGAGAGATTTGTTCTGGGAATGTAAAATATAATGTAGCCATATTGCTGTATATTGAAGTATATCTTCTGTATTGTTATGTGAAGTTCTTTGTTTCCGATGCACTATCCTTGTATACGTAAATTGAAAATTTGTAAGTACCTACAAATATTATAGTATAAATTCTTGCATAGAAGTTATTCGTATATCATATAAGGGAAACTGTAATATTTCCGAAACTTATACTATAGTTGTTTTTAAGTTCTACATGTTTCTTTGCTCTGTACCTCCGCACGGACTTTCTCTCAACGGGTAAGTCTGGTTCGTTTTCCTAACCATTATAGAAAGGTATTTTGTTGCTTATGTTTCACAATGCAGTAACAATGTCCTTATATCTTTGTTTTATTATTGATTTGTTCCTTTCATTGTTGAATACACTATATGTTACCATGCAGCTCGATCACCTTTCTTACCTCAATGACACGCTATAACTTTTCACGGCATTTATTATTATTTCTGGGAGTTTACATTCGGAAGAAAGCAAGAAGAATATATTTGTTGGAAAAATCTTTCCAAATTTCCGCTCATCAACAGTGTGCAATTATGTAACACTTGTTCCAAGAATCATGAATATTATAGAAAACATCGTAGTTCAAGAAAAAGATAATAATTTTTGTCTTCAGCACAAATGACTGGTTGTAGTGATTAACTGCGTAAGTCGGTAAAACTGAATTTTACAAGAGACCAATTTGAAAGTTTTGATGGTTCCTGTGGCTCTTAACAGACTTGTATCAACACAATGGTTTGAAGGTATATTGACCTCGTGATGATGTGTTAAGGCGCAAAATTCAAACGAAAAATGCATCAATGAAGCGCGTTTTTGCATTGTTCTATTGTGGTACCAACTTATACACATACCAAAATTGCGAAACATCCCTACTTGCCTGGTTATTCACTTAATTAGTTGCTTTACGTCATGTAGTAAAAACCGGTCAATATATTAAAAATACAGTCTGTTACAAAATAACTGCACCACCTGGGAAAATGTGAGTGTCTTCAGTTTTATTTCGAAATTGTATTTTACATTTGACTTCACATGAGCTAAATATATTAAACTATTGTTGCGCATTGTATTTGGATGCTGTTTTGTTTGTTTCTGCTGGTGGCCTATATGTGTGCTGTTTTCTCAACAGATGGCAATGCATATACTTTGCAAATGGCTGCCTCTTAGTTCTACATGTGAACATGAACCGTTGAAAGTGTATCATCAAATTGTGTTTTCTACGTGAGCTTTGTGTTCTTGATTTGTTGTTTACAAGTTGTATGTGACATATCAGCAGTTTTGTAAACACTTGTGCGAGAGTATTGTATGAACAGTGCTGAAAATAGGCAAAGTGCTGAATTATACATCCCCTCGTAAGCAGGGGATGATATTGGCGTTGCATCGTGCCGGTATTGCGCAACGTACGATTGCGAAAGAAGTTTATCTACACCATACAACAATTGGTAGAATTATTAAAGAGCAAACCACGTATAAGAAGTCCTCCTTGAGAGACAAATGTGGCCGAAAACGGAAAACAAGCCCTCGCACAGACAGGCAAATGAAGGCGCTAGCTCTGAAAAGTAGAGCATCTTCTTCACGGCAAATTGCTCAAACTGTGTCTGATGAAACTGGTGTTAGTGTAAGCCACGGGACAGTAGTTAGACGGTTAAAGGAACAAGGAATTCGTAAGAAAAAGCCGATACTCACTGCAAACCACATAAGAGCCAGGAAACGTTTTGTTAGCATGTACGAACACTGGGGTATTAAAGAATGGGAACATGTGATTTTTTCTGATGAAAAAAAATAGAGTGTTTGGGAATGATAGTGGTGTCCGGCTGTGAATGAGAAGTGGTGAAGAACTGAATATGGATTGTATTTCGCCGACGCAGAAGTTTGGGGAAAGTGTAATGGTCTGGGGCTGCTTCACATCAAAGGGTGTCGGAAGACTAGAAATTTGCAACAGGTCAGTGAACGGACAGTATTACGTGGACATTTTGAACCTTAAACTTCTACAAACTGCACGGGATTATTTTTCAGGACAGAATTTAGATTATTTCATATTTTAAGATGATAATGCACCGTGTCACAGAGCTGCCGTTGTTAAGAACTGGTTTTCAGATATGCATATCCAGAGGCTATTGTGGCCACCCAACTCTCCAGACATGAACCCCATAGAAAATTTGTGGCACATAATGTCCCAAAAGCTTTCAGGAAAGTATTTCCAAACAAAGAGAGAGCTTATTGAAGCAGTAGTTCAGGTTTGGTTCCATGAGTTGGACGTATCGTTGTGCCAGTCTCTCGCACACAGTATGCCAAAGCTGTTGGCAGTACTGAAAGCAGCACATGGGAAACATACAAAATACTAAATGCCGTGTTTGTGCAACTGTGGTATTTAGTAGCACTCTTCATCAAACCCAAAAGCATTTTCAAAGTCTTAAATGAGGTTTTTTATGCAGTACTTTACTAGATGTCATAAAAACAATTACTGTACGTTAGGTTAGGCTAGGTTAGGATGTGCATGTTTTTTGCATTTCCTGATATTTGCACCATACAATTTCGCAATATGTTGCTAGCTTTGTTCATATGTAACATGAATAACAATAAACAAGGTTTATCAATCGATTTAAAGGTATTATAACTAATGTCTTCCAGAATACTGTTACAATACGAATAAATTACCAATTTTGTCTTAGGTGGTGCAGTTATTTTGTAACAGACTGTATTTATGGTAAATGTTACAAAGAGGGTTTAACTGCATATATCTTACTGAATAGTCAATAGTAAAGTATATATATGTTACAATATTTTTCAGTTATGAAAGTACATTCAAAATTGTCTAGATGATAGCTATTTTCTTTGCACCGTGGAGTATTTAAGCAGAAATACTTATACATTTTTAAGTTTCCAGTTAAATGCGATGTAATTCTGAAATAGTTGGTCACACAATGTGATGTGGAAATAAACACACTCGTAATGAATATAAGAAGTTTAAGAATCCGGGTCAAATTCTTCCAAATCTGGATCAATTTTGGGAATCTCCCCAAATGTTCGTAAATTTCTGTAGAAATCGTGGATCAAGGGATATATCAAAGGAAATAAATCCAATAGGTCCTTCTTTTCTTTAGTAATGGGTACAAGTGATTCATGTATCAAATTCAGTGATGGTATTTCAGCATCCTTTCGCAGTCGTCTCAAATTCACCATCATAAATGAATCTTCGTCTTTCAACAGATAATTGTATTTCAGTTTAAAAGTATTATTTTCATACTGAAGCCACTGCACGGGATGTCATAGGAACTTTGCCCTGTTTTCAGGTAGCTTCCTCACCACGAAAGATCCTTCAATTTTACCCAAACTGCTGAAATGAAGACAGTTCTCCTTCTGCATGCAAACCACATCGAAAGGTGTCTTCTTGTTACTTGTGCGTACAAGTTGCATTGTGTCATGGGGGTGATGCATATTCATTTCATATCGTTTCTTTCCATTTCTATTATTGAATTATCATTATCACATTCCATTATCAGAAGCAAGATTGTGTTTTGTCAGATTAAAAGTACACAGTAATCGTTAGTAAAATGATACGGATGAAGTCAAATATGGAGTACTGAGGCATTGCTGGAGGTCAAAAGCAAAAGAAAACTTGATGTTGTCTTCTTTGGAGATTTTCTTGTCCCTTTGCTTAACACTGTACGCTTGTTCGGCGAGCGTGTAAAGTTCGTTCTGTTCAATAACAACTTCTTCGGAGGTACTTCCTTTTGAAACTTTAAGTATAGCTTAAGTACCTACAAATATTATAGTATACATTCTTGCATAGAAGTTATTGTACGCATATCACATAACAGAAACTGTAATATTTCCGAAACCTATATTAAAGTTGTTTTTAAGTTCTACATATTTCTTTGCCCTATACCTCGGAACGGACGTTTCTCTCAACGGGTGATTCTCGTTGGTTTTCCTAACCACTATAGAAATATATTTTTTGCTTATTTTTTACAATGCGGTAACAATGTCCTTAAATCTTTGTTTTATTATTATTTTGTTCCTTTCATTGTTGAATACACTATATGCTACCATGAATCTATATTTACAAATTAGCTAGAAATATGAATTTGCTTTTAAAGTAATATGTTGTTCAGTGCACTGTGCTTTACCGGATAATCAATATATTATTTTTCTTGATCTTATTAAGTACACAGTATGTTGACCAGTATTTCTACGACATTTAAAAGAAAATTTGTAGTTAAGTTCATAATTTACTTAGTAAAATGTTATATATTAAATTGTTGTAAATGATTTTCTTAAAATAAATTTATTTTACCACTTGAGGTATGCTTAATAAGATGAGTTTCGTTCAGTGTTGATAGTATATTATTACCGATTATATTGCTCACGGTTCACAAAGGAAACGTTGAAGCAAACTTACCTCAAGTAAGCAGATTCGTTTTTGAAACTATATATAGTATAAATCATACTATACTCTAATCGTGGATGTAGTTGTTATCAGTTAGAATTTAGAATTGCCACTTTGCAAAGCGAAAGCAATTAACTTCTGATTGGAACGTGAGGCCAAGTGTGTTCAGGAGCCCGACCGGTGCACAAGAGGAACCTATAACTTTGGTTAATTAAATTTGATCTGATGTGATCTTAAGGACAATGTGCTTGAAGTATTGTTCATGGTTGCCTGGTGCTTTAGACTTTCCAGGTTCGCCTCCCCATGTGTACTTCCCCAGTCCAGTAATAATCATCAACTAAGTTATCTAGACGAGTGGAACATTTTATGTAATCGTGAATCTATTAAATGTGTGTTGCGTTTTTTCAAATTTAATGTAACGATATTTTGCAGCTTATTTTTCCCTTTGTTGTAACAATGCGTTTAAAATATTTATTGTTATTATTATTAATGATACTGCTACTACTAATAATAATTTGCTCATTTCATTGTTGAAACATATATACTTTGCATAGATTACCATGAATCTTTGTTTACGAATTATCTACTAATAAGATTTCGATATCAAAATAGTCTATTGTAGACGCTAGCGTGCTTGAGAAGATAATCAATGTATTATTTTCTGATTTTGTAAAGTATTTTGAAAAGTATTTCTACTTTATCTAAAGAATACTTGAAGTTCATAATTTACTTAATAAAACTGCATTTTCTTAAATTATTGTTAAATAATCTTCTAAAAATAAAATTCTTTTGTCACTTAAACTATGTGTTATTAGTCCTGTTTCATAAGTGCAAAATTTAAACTATTACCGTATCTTTTGTCCGTGGTTCACAAATGAAACGTGAAAACTATTCACTATGAAAAATAGCTCTGTTTTCATAATGTATATAGTATAAATTTTACTATACTCTAATCATGGATGCTGTTATTGTCACTGGTTGAAACTTATATTAGTATGATTTTTTTCATATGGAACTCATAATTTTGGGGTAGACAATAATGCACTTCCAAAGAGGTGAAAGCGTAGGAAGGCGAAGCGGCTAATATTCAATAAAATCATCTTACTACATCATTTAGAAGTGAGGAATCTATGGACAACTACAGAATATCAACATTTTATATCTAAATGGAGGCTGTACTGTGTGTTCATCCCTTTGAGATGAAGGGCACTGTAATGTGTCAGAATCTGTTAGGATCCAGGTG
>JAGDQP010050602.1:0-12098 GCA_022664845.1 Lepisma saccharinum | reverse complement strand
ATGTCGCTAAACGAGGACGATATTTGCTAAACAATAATTTTTCGCCAACAAAAAATGGTAAGCCCAAAATTTACTAAAAGTCGAATAGTTCCTTTGTTTTATCGCGGAGAGTGATATTTTTGTAACACAAGGCGAACTATTAAACCCAATGTTAATTTTCGTTAGTAGATACTACATACGGGAGGGACATCTTTGCGAATTTCGAAAATAATGTTTAACGATATGCGACAACACATTTGTCCACAGCTATACTACCTACAATGAAATATGTAGAACTTCCATTGAATTGGATAGATGTGATATGTCTTCGTCTTCCAAAGCATTTAGAAGTACTGTAATAAAAATGTCTGTAATTGAGCATTTTAAATATCGACACATTAACTGGGCTATAGAGCTTGTTGTGTTGACAATAAATAAATAAAAAATAATTTAAAAAATATATAGAAACTACATATAAATAATTTATTTTGGTTTTCTATCTTGCACAGTATAATTTTCTCTGGCCTGCATTCAAGGGCGCCCACTAGGAGGGGCAAGGAGGGCCCTTGCTCCCCCTAATGGGCGCCCTTGAATACAGGTGTTACCAAAACTCTGTAAACGATCAACGACGCACACTTGTCCGATGAAAAATTGCTAGTACGATCAAATGGTAAGAAGAACAAACTGTAAATCTACATCTCGTCTCTGTTAACATGATAGAATTAATGTGCAAATTTTTACAAAGTTTAAAAATAGTGCAGCTTTCATTTATTTTTAAAATTTGTTGATTTCATATAGGATGGCCTTAATTTTGTTTTGTCAAAATAATAATAATCCTCAAGAGTATTCTAGGCACATTAAAAGTATACCAAGGATTTAAAAAAAAAGTTTGAACTGATTTCTGCATAAAAGGCATTAAACAAAAAAATTTATACAACTTCTTATTTAGGATTTCAGTTTTTTTTTCTTCTTCTTTCCAAATATGCACTGACCATACTTGGAACCTGGATCACTATTTTAGTAATAGCAGTTTTCTAGATTTAAGCGTCATAACTAGTTTTGCATGATTGCATAATAAAACCATTTGCGTATTTTATTTATTACTTTGAGACTTTTTAAGAGCATTGGTTAGGAAGTAAGAGGCTCATTCCGCTCCTGCGATTCCTATTTTCCTCAGCTTCACCATCGAGTTCTTGTCAATTTACATAAATAAAATTAGTCATTTAAAGAAATCGTCTTGGATTTGATTTTTCTTTATGGCTTTTAGACAGCTATGGCTCAGGCCAGGATAGGGTATGGGAAAGGATGAGGGAAGGAGTAGGCAAAGGACTAAGTTCAAGATAACAACCTGGCATTTGCCTGGTGCGAATACGGAAAGATCATGGTAAAAGCTGTCAGAATAGTCAGAAGCTGGTATCGAATCCAGGACTCGCCGACTGCGAAGCCGGTATAGTCTTCCCGTCACACGAAGGCCTTGTAGTGACACGGGTTAGCGAAAAAAACACATTTAATGAGCTTCTATTTTATAATATTTATTTAAATGTCATCCATAAGGTAAGCGAGGAAGAATAAAGAGATATACAGAAGGCCTCGCTGTATAAAGTTCACGTCGCATCGCGGACTTCGAAACGGCATTGGAAAAGTAACTTGGTTAGCCCTGCTGTTAGTCACATTCAGTAAAAGGCTCTTACTGAATGCATATAATTCAGAAGAGCCAATGTTATCTCGGGTCTTTTCCGAGTGTCCAGAGTCTAACTTTACACTGTATTTCGGTTCTTAAATCTACGGGTTATTGTTTCGAGATGATTGCGTAAAAACTTCTTTTTTGTTTCCTTGGATAATGGGGGACTAAAGTCAGATCCGGTAGGTCGCTATGGTCAGGGTTCGATTTGCCGGGGAAGGGGAATGCCGTAGATTTTTTCTGGTGCATGAGGATTTTATCCGCGGTTTATGATTCCAAAAATCGTCCCACCCGGGCATAAAATCTTTATATTTGTACCCAAACAGGTAGTATATTGAGACTTACCAGCAGCCTTAGGATCCCCCTTCGTAATTTATAACAAATCGAACATTGACTATGGTAAACCGCCATGTTACAGTGTAAACAAACGAGTGTTTAGCAGTAGGTTTTGAAATGTTCGATATTCAACAATTAGTAGGTAAATAGTTTTGTGCTTTGTGCCAGATTGTTATCATTACAATGATGAGACACGTGTTGCTTTTTTATTCTGTTTCCAAAGGACTGAAACTAGAAAAGGAAGTGGAAGGAGCCAAATTATGTAGGTAACCAAATTTCACGTAATCACATTGAACGCAATTCTGAAGTACAACGATGAGGATAATTCATCGTTGATTGCTGAGTTCTTAATTTAAAAAAAAGTAATAGTTATATCTAAGATGATTAAACTGAAGTTGCTAATTCGGTTATAGTTAAGGTCACACACTCAATAATACGAATGATAAAACGAAACCCTTACACCCTGTGTACAGTTGCGCGAATTGATATTGTAGGTTTTTCTAAAGTATACAAATAAGTCATAAATCAAGATTTCGAAAGATAATAGTACCTTTCTATGTGTTTCATTAAAATAATAATAATTACCGGAATAAATATTAGCTACTCACTTCAACTTATTATATTTACTGTTCTTATGTCATTTCTTGCACTTTCTCTCGTATGCGCATGAAATTTCGCTCATATGTACGCAAAAATACAGGTTTGGACTCCACAGCATTTTCCACTTTTTCAATAAGTTTTCGCTCCTCACCGAAATAATCAACAGTTCGAAAAATATTAAAAGCTATACCTTCCACAACTGGTTTTCAAATTTTCTATGGAAACCAACCGGACAGGGCGTCAAGACTTTAGTTCTCCATTAAAGTTCCAGGAACTGATGAGCGTTTAGTGGTCCAACGAAGAAACAGAAAACAATACCTATTTTTTTTTTTTTCTTTATGGCAATTCTTTCGATCCTGTTTTCCAGTCAAAATCAATTACTTGCGACAGTGCTATTTCAAGATTTTGACCTTAGTATATTGTTTACCGTGACGTGAGTGTCTAACTCAAAACATTGTATTGTTGGGGGTCCAAGAAAATAATCAGAATTTAACTGTTAGTGTAGTTTGAAGATGGCATCGAGAAAGAAATACGTATTTAATTCGGAACTTCAATGTCTCCCCCTTTCCACTCTGGAAGAAAGAAAGGATAGACAGTATCGCCAAAAATGCAATTCTAAGGTCACACAGGTTGGACATTTATCCACCCCTGAAGATAAAATATCTTACATAATACAAAATTAATGTTGCTAATGTTAGTTTTTGAAAACTGTAATGTTAGTTACTGCCAGTAGCCACAATGATTCGGTTTTTCGTCGGTTGGATGACATAATTACGTACCTCAATTTTGTTAAGTTTTGAGGAGAGGAAATAGAGTTTTCAGTATGTTTGACAAAACGCCATACAAATAAGTTAATATAGATTTTTGTGATAGTTGAAAGTTAAGTGTAGCGAGTATGCTGTAACATGAAATGTCAGATGATGCAGTCTAGCTGGAGCTGCATAAAAATAGCTGTAACATAATTTTCATAAAAATTGCACGTCAAGTCAGCCTACCGACGATTTATTTTGGTTAGGCTCGAAAATATTAATCCCAAGTTTCCGTCAGGGGTGGGACATAAAAGTCTACTGTTATGTTTATTGATTTCGCCCACTTGCTTAAAGGTAAGAACGTTTCTATGCGTGAGGGTTTGACATTCATTGAAGATCTGAAATAAAAACTATTAAATAGGTATAGTTGCGTTTCCTTCATGATGTTGAAGAAAATGGGCTAAAATATCCTTCAGATTGTAAGAAGCATGTTTCTATATTTTATTCGATATGTATAGAGTATATTGAGCATGGTCCTCTCAATTCTCTGAAATTAGTATGTTAGATTGGGTTAGACAATACTCTTGAAGCCTATGCGCGAACAAATGTCTATAACATTTTCCGTTTATTGAGAAAAACGGTAAGGAAGTTGAAACCTGTCCGCAGAGCGGGGTGGAGCTGTATGATGTTCCATCAATTTAACACACTTTAAGCGTGTGCTCACTCACAGGAAGAGAATGTAAACACAGACTTGTTCCACGGTTTTTGTAGTGCATTTTCCTCCAGAAATTTTTGAATACAGAGGCTATTTGTAGTAATATGCTCAAACCAAGTGCAAATCCATGTCAAGGACACATCGGATACTTTTGTTTCGTAAACAACTTCACTTAAATAAAAATGTCACGTAGACGTTTGTTTGCGCATACGCCCGTTATTGAATGGGGCACTGTTCAAACTAGTTTTTTTTAAGGCATAATCACAGGAAAACAATTAAATGATTGTCTGCTTTTATATGAAATTACAACTGTGAGAACATAATATGTAGCTTCTAGTACAGTTAAAGAATGAGCACTGCTAATACTGGAGTAAATTTGAGAAGGACTCAGATATTCAATTATTTTTAATTCATTTCTTTCCATAACATTTTATCAATCGTAGAATTCATTTTATTCCTACTTGCATAGAGAAGTTTTTTTCAAAAATGAATAATTTGTAGAGAACTGAGAACTCACTATTAATAATTAAAATTATGATGCATTTAGTAATCACATAATGTAACTATAACCTACGTGCAGCGAGTTTTACGATATGATTTTACAAAATGAGAAGTATCTTCGAGCTATACACTCAAATGAAAAGTACGGATCTAATAGAAGTCGTGAGTAAATAAACGGGATATATTTTCTATCATTTTCTAAAATATAGTGTGGTATAACAAGGAAAAATACTGTTCTTAATATTTTGTTAATCTGTTTGCATGTGATACAATTTAGCTGCTTAATGTTTTGTTTCGCAAGGAGTTCGTCAAATGTTGCACAGATTTTAGCAATCCTAACTGTGACCTTTGCAATGATCTCAATTATTTATTGTCAGTTTTATTTGTGTGAATGTAAAGTCTATTCAAGCCTCAGTAATTTTAAATTTTGGTTAGTTTTAAGCCACTTCTATAAAAACGTAAAACGTAAATAAGTATATCGTAAAACGTATATACGTAAAACGTATATCAAGAAAACGTAAATAATAATATTAATAATAATAAGTAGTAGTAGTAGTATTGTAGAATCAGCATATAACTCGAAATAAAATAATTCTTCATTTTTACTTTCATGAAAAACTTTAAACGTTCACACAAGTTTGCATTAGTTTTCAACTTAACACCATGTTCAGATTCTGCGATACTGATATCAGTTGGTTCCTTCGAGCTAAGAATTTACGATGGTCATTTCACAAGTTTTGTTTGTCTCAAGCAACTGTTGAGAACCACTAGGGTGAATATCTTGCCCTAAGTTTTGGGGAAACGGGATTAACGTCCGTAAATGGCATCTGTGACATGGATAATGAAGGAAGCAGCCACGGACTTACTATAAGGTACCATCTCGGCATTCGCGCTTAGTGAGACTGAGGAAAACCATGGAATGAGCCACTCAGGCTTGCTGGCCACTGGATATGAATCAAAGACCTCAGCCAACGCTCTACCATTTGCGCTACGGCAGCTCGCTTGGAAGCTAATACTGTACTTACAGCCTATAATTAAGGAATGCAGTCACCATCAAAACCTCAAATCATTTCCTACATATACTAATAACGTGAGGTACATCTCATTGTCAGGAATCTTCTTACACTAATGAAATTACACTGTTGATGTATTATCAGTATTACAATAATCATGTATGTATAGCTCAGTTGAGCGTTTCTCTATTCACAAGATCCTGGATTAAAAATTCAGTGGGAAACAATCCCGACTGAGGTTTTTCTCAGTCTCACCAGACAAATGCCGGAATAATATCTAAAATAATAACAGTAGCCGCTTTCTTATGTCCCTTTCCTGTTCGTAAACCTTAACTGTCAATTGAAGAACCATACATTCTATATACAAATACTATGTATGAATTTAAGACCACTTAGCATTGTCTCACAAGTTTGCTTGAATTGAATTGAATTTCATTTAAGGCCTTAAGGCAACTAAGGCTCACGCCGAATGGATGATAGATGTATTAGTGGAATAAAGAAAGTGGGAGGAAACGGGAAAACGAGGAAACCAATGCACATGGTGTTTGTCTACCACAAAGTCCACATGGCATGAGCTGGGATCGAATCGAGGATACCAAGCAACAGTCGTGAGCGCTCTACCACCGAGCCACCGTGGCCCTAGATTTGTCCGAGTTGCATACCGCCCCATTATTGGAATGATTTAACTGAAGAAAAAAAATCTTAAAAAAACTATAAGCCCGATGACCGATATCAAGACATTGTGTCTTGTTTTTCTCTTCCCATAATCTGTTCACCCTAACCTACACGAATACTTTTGCAATCTTACTAGAACTATCAGCTGAACTGACAACCTTAGTAATTAACATTGGTCTTTTCTGACCAAAAAACTGTCCAAAATGCGCGATTGAGTTGTCCGCAGAGACCCATCTCATCTAATTAAGCCCTAAGTTAACGCTTTTATGCAAACGTTTGGGTCTTTGGAAAGGAGGTGAAAGGAGTTAGGGTCTTCATGTGTTCAAATTAATGTAAGCCACTTAAATAACTTGAAATTTGCCAGTCATTGTAACTACCCCCCCCCCCCCCCCACCAAAAAACAAGGTTTCTGGTTCGCGACGTGCCTGTTTAACATAATATGTAAATAGGTATATATAAATGATCACTATTAATAATATAAATTTACTACAACAATTAACTTTAGAAGGTTGAATAAATCACTTATTTTAGAATGTGGCTGAAAAGCCAAAGACAAATCACCTGAAACAACTTTAAAATGATTTTACGGACATTAGCTAAGAAGAGAAAGTGATGTAATAACATACTATGGGTACGGAGACAACGAAAGCTTGCTTTTAATCCAAACTGCGTTCACACTTTTCAATGCAAATAACGTAGCTTTCTTCTCACCCTCGGGTCTTTCAAAGACGTCGCTTCTTCAATAGGATAAGCTAGTTCACGAAAGCCATTATCTCTAGAGTGCCGTGTTTCCGATACCCCAAGAACGTTTCTCATCCCTGCCTGCCTGCTTGGGCGTCCTCTGGGAACAGAAAAGGGCTTAGTGGCGTTGTAACTGGACCCGGACAGCCGCCTGGACTCAAGCCCGTAAAAACGGGAAGGTGTTAGGGTTTTCACAGCAAGGAGGAACTTGAACCGAACGTGAAGTTTTCTACATTTAAATAACATATTCTTCGCTGCGCCGATAAAATAAATCTTGTTCATTCAATGTGGTTTATTATAAACTTATTCCAACTCTTTTATAAACTAATTCCAATTCCAATAAATATTTTTCGCAGATCCTATACCAGCTGTATACAAGCTGTTTGTAAGAATCATGTACTCTATTAATGAGCGGTAGGATTGAAAGAAAAATGTAAAGTCATCACAGCAGCCCGATCATGAAGATAACTTAGCAACTACGATACAGATATTTGAAATATCAATTTATGTATCAGATAATGATTTCCATTAACACTATGAGATCCAGTGGAGTATTAAAATTTTAAACGTTTGAGTCCCGGCCATTTTAAGGGCATTTTAAAGTCTGTGTTACATAAACACTAAACAACTTAGAGGAACGAAAGTTTCAGGATCATTAGTATAAGCATCCACAAAGATGATTAAATAAAAGTGTTTACGGTACTTCACGTAGAGTCTGCAGTGTTGCGAATCTGGGAATCACTTTTTCCTATGTCGAAGATGCACTCGCAACACACAGTAACTTTTATATAGTATAAATCGAATTATAAATAAAATAAAATATGGATAAAGTCCAAGCGTTAGTTTCTCAGCAATTAAAACAAACGTAAAATTCTTAAGATATTTGTATTTTACAAGCGAGTCATCAAATTAGAATAAATTTTTCGATGTTTAATTTTTTAGTCTCTCAGAAATTATGTTGATACAAAACTATGAAGAATCCCAGAAAAGGATATTACGGATATAGGTCTCTCGTTAAGATGTAACCAAAACCCCGCTTAAATTGTTTCAATCAGCTAAATCACAATTAAAATATCACAACTATTAGAAGAAATTATATTGAGCCTCTTCTTTAGACAAAGAGTTTCTTGAAGTATTTTTACCTTAAGCAGAGGCAGGATGGAATAGTACCTTCCGTATACAAAGAGTCTGCACCTCTCCCTTCTCTTTCAGCATCATATAATGCGACACTGAAGTGATTCAATTTTCACTTTAATTAAAACGTTTACGCTTCTCAGGCTCAGGCCGGGATAGGGTGGGAATGATATTGAAGGAAAGTTGGCTAGGGCCTAGTTACTAGGCATAGAGTTATAAAACCTCCACTAGAGTCAGCATTGGCGCTGCGATCGCGGCGCCACTTGAAAGTTGGACGAGAGTGTGTTTGTTTGGCAGAATAACACGTATTGCGAGCTGTTGTGTTTTGCTCTTTGGCATTTTCTGATATGGTTCTTCGTATTTGAGAAGAAAACGCCGGTCTGCTATGCAGCTTATAGCTATACTCAAAGATTTAAGAAAGGAAGTAATGGATCGTTTCACAAATAAATGCTCATAATTTAATATTACGTGAAAAAATCATTATGTAAAATACTGTTTCGTGCGGTTTATATCTGTGCTAGTAATACAAAAAAAAAAAAAAAAATCTTTGAATAGAATTATTTGATGCAACATTGTGTTAGATCCATAGCTATAAAACTGTCCCTCAATGCCAAAGGGAAGACAAATATCCATAAATATAAGTATTCTTACGTTCAGAAATATTGGATCGTTTTCATTTAGGCCTATTAGATATAAAGTAGTTATATTCGTGTAGAAAAAATGATAATTATATCTGTCTATTTAAAATTTAAATATTATTAAGCCCATAATGTACAGCTGAATTTTACTGATGGCCTTCAGGCACCTAAGGCTCAGGCCGGGATAGGGGGAGGGGAAAGGATTCGAGAAGATGTCGGATGTTGAAGGTGCCATCCTGGCATGTGACTGGTGTGACTGACGAAAAGCCTCAGTCAGGATGGTCGACCGCTGGGATCCAACACACAACATCCCGAATGCTACGCTAACGTTCTACCGCTGAGCTACGGCGACACGGTAAGTAATGTGCTGTTGAAAACATTTGTTAGATTACGCTATTACGAACAATGATGATGATGATGTGTATTCAGCCCGAAGGCAGATCTCAGAGCTAGGTGAACCCATGGTAATTTGTAATTACCTTCCATCGCATGAAGATGATGTCCTAAGGATGGGACTTACAGTTTAAAGTGGGTTCCGAAACACTTGTGTCTCCGCCGGGAATCGAACCAGGGACACCTTGATTGCACAATTAAGAACAATAGAAACATAAATTTAACATAATAACAAAACTAGATAAGAAACACTTCTTACCGGTCAGTCTGGTCGACAGTAGGAACACTCGTGAATTCTATATACCTAAAGTCGAACATAATAATATGTACTTAATAGGCTATTCGTATTGTTTATGATATAAAGTTAGAACATTTGAAATGCTAGAAGAAACAATGTTGTTTTTTTTTTTAAATATTTTTAAGACAAAGACTTTTACCATAAATTTAATGACACACTACTTCATTCTCAGATAATATTTCCGGCATGTTCTAAGCTAATCACGGAAGCCTTTTTTTTTTCGGTGGTCTATATAATGTCACTTTCCATAGCTGGTAGAACTTAAATATCAAGTTAAAGCTGTCCGAAAACTAGCGATAATTTTTATACACATTTTTTTTTAAAATAGCATACGTTTTGTTTCAAACGTATGTGAAAACTGCCGACTGGTGCCCTTACCCTATTTTCAATGTTATAATTTTTCTTTGAAAATCTATGCAAATAAACCATTGGTTGTATACAATTACAGTATCAGCAATTTGTGTGTATAATATTCATGTCACTTCCGATGTATCCCTAATGTTGTATAATATTTTTAAATGTATGCCTAATGTTTATTTTAAAATAAGTTATGTGGCATTAAGTATAAAAATTATATTGTTTTATTTAAATAAAATATAAAATAGGCCCTGGCCGACACCTTCCCGAATTATTTCACCTCCCCTAGATGGTCATGAATAAAATTACGAAAAAAAAATGTTTCAGAACCAAAATAATAGTTATCAAGAACGTTTGATATATGTGATTTTTATATTAAATTATACCTTATATTGATCAATTTAATTAGGAATTGTTTGTATCTTACGTACTGAACTTAACTGAGGTGAAATCTACTGCGAATTTGTTTGTTTTCCTTCATAAAAAAGAACGTGCGTAGCAAATACAGTACCAGGCAGCGTACAGTCGCTGTTTTGTGTCAAACAAACAGGAAAACAACTGAACGTTCAACCTGCGCAGGCTGGGAGTTAAAATCCACGTAGACGGTGGCGCCAGCACTGCCTCTAGTGGAGGTTTTGTAACTCTATGCTACTAGGTATCATCCCGTCATTTGTCTGGTATGACAGGAAAAAATGAATGAAAAAACTCATGCAGTCACCATAGGCGGCCTCTGGGATATTTACCAGGACCATCCGATTGCTAGGATTTTTGCACCGCCCCGGTAACTATTTTACCTACAAGGTTCTACGACAGACTTTATCCGAAAATATTAAAATATTATTATACATATTCACCAAGCATTAGTTTTGTATCTCAATTTTAGCTGTACTTTTTTATATATAAAAAACTTTGAAAATTTTGTATAAAGACGTCACCTTTATAAATTGATTATCCATTGTTATATTAAGTATTTTGATGTCTCGACTTCCTACTTAAGTCAACATGAAGTTTAGGTCCTTGTAGTTAGATGGTTTGCCCAGCGGCGGCCCAAAAATTATAAACTTAGGAAAATTTTGATCCTTTTATAAGAAATTTTTCGATATGTATAGTTTAAAAAGCATAGTTCAGATCGATATATCAAGTTGATACTTAGAGAACATGTTGCACTTGTATAATACCTGCTGATAAATTTTCAGGCCAGTGGAGACATTGGTTTTGGCAGTAGCGCAAGAATTTATCTTGGTCAGTAAATTAGATGGCTATGCCCAACGAAGTGAGAAAAGAAACGTCAAGCCAGCTGTTAACAAAAATATGTATCAAAATACTTAATGTAGTAAGCATTGATCAAATCATTACCCAAGATAATACAACGATAGAGTTTGGAATGGTTAATACAAAGAACCAATCAATCTGTTTTAAAACTATACATTTTACATTTTCTTCTCAGATAGCTACAATTAAATAGGCATACGCATGTGAACTAAAAATGATTAAATGTCGCAATAATTGATAGAGAATAGATTTAAGTATAGATACATCAAAACTGTAAATTTAGGGATTAAGACTAAATCATATTTCTGTAGAATCGAGATGTTGTATTTTTCTATAGTGCGAGGAAATCGAAGCTATCAATCTGACCACATATTGTTTTACCCACTTACAAAGGAACATAAAACTGACAGAAGTTACTTGAACTAGGCGAACATTTTCCAATCATCATTTGTTCGAGGTTTTTCAGCTGTAGTTCTATGAACCAGTCTTAGTAAGCTTACATATCTTTGAAAGCTCTGTAGCTTGATTAAATTCATGGTCCCAATACTGAGTTGTAGTTTCTTTTTTTAAGTTATCCTATTCATTCCTGGTGTTCCTTTCACCTATAATTCCTTTGAGAAAACAGATGCCCTCTCCGCTTTCAACAGGACCAGCGAATTCTACAAATGCATTCTGCTACTCCACCGTACCGTTGCTTACGTTCTTCGCATTGTGCTTTTAGAACAGCTTCTTCTCGGTGGTGACAATGTCATCTATCACATTCTCTTCTCTATTTTTTACCAAACCGACATCACCAAACGACAGATGCCATTTCTCCCCCATGTTTTTAAATCCCTGAGCTTATCTCAAGTCTGCAAGAAAGGAAGATGACTTAACCCTTGATACCAAGGACACAAAGTGTATCGAATATGGATTCAACTTATCCCTTGTTTTCATCCCGCAGCGTTGTTTTGAGGGATGAACTTACTACAGAATGAGCGTTAAAAGCCTATCTGTCAACCTCTTCTCTCTTCTTC
>JAGDQP010050601.1:3035-14200 GCA_022664845.1 Lepisma saccharinum | reverse complement strand
AATGGGACTCTCTTAAGTTTTTCATTATTTGCTACATACTACAAGAAATCATAAATATATTTTTCAGAACCCAGGACATGTGATAATGTTTTCTGTTAAAGAAAAGAAAATTCCAACCCTTGTTCGCTCACTCATACTCTCTCAGAATCACACACCGCCGACTCAACGTTAGTTGGGTGGCCTATCTTGTAGGCTTAGAGAAAAAATCGTGTATAACAAAGTCATGTGAACATAATTTGGCCATGATAGTACAATAAATATAAACAATTCTCTCTAATAGCGTAGTTCAACATTGACAGACTGCACGTAACTTGAAACTGATCTCAAATTCTTCCCCAAGCTTTAAATGTGTGATTTCAATGATAATTTTCTTACATTACTGCAAGATGATGCTCTACAAACACTCACCATAGTTTCTGCACATATTGCATTTGTAAACAGAACGAAGTAAACGAAAAATACTTGTAGATATTTTTATCTAGATATACATTTATTCAGCTCTATTATTAATTTTATATCAGTATACAGTACATTTCAATATTGTTCCTTCCCTTATATTTAGTATACACGCATAATTTGTCACACCGATGACTGTCTAAAACTTAAAATTTTCTCTAGGTACTGGACTAGAAAAATGCTTATGAAATATAATTGAGTAGATTAGTATAATGGAAATTTGCCTTTCTACGAGAGAAAAAAAAAATATAAAAGAAAATTGCTCGTTTGTTGTTTTATCCTTACGTCCTGAACCCTGTCTCTATGGTTTTTCCACGGTCTCTCGCCGCTACTGTCTGCAATTGCTTTACTAAACAATTTTCTTTCCCGCTCAAATTATCACTCTCCCCAGTGGGAAGTGTCTGACAGAATGACTGTACGGAGACACTTGAAATGTGTCTGAATTTCTTTGTTCTTTCTTAAATGTCACGGGGCGCTCCCGTCACGTGCAAAAGTTTGTGAGAATTATTTTCTGAAAGTGTATTTCTCTAAGTGGATTTCAATACTTCATGTGGCTTAAATGTAAGATATGAGAAACATTGGTACTGAATGAAGAATTAGCTGCATTTCTTTTCTTATCCAAACCTGCTCAAGTTTACAAATAATTTTGCCTTCCGTGTGTACGTAGATAATAATTTTACAGATAACTGTAAATTTAGGTGTTTTCAATATCTGATGTGTCGGTCTTTATTCTTTCCAGACAAAGTATTGTAGTGCGATCTACAATGCAGAGTTATGAACATTCAGAGTTATGAACAATGCAGAGTTAAACTCATAAAGTGCGATCTATATTTTAATATTTTAGTGAACGGTAAATGTCAACAGAGTCACGACGTGGTTGAAAATCAGTTTCATTGCTATCCCTGTTACACCTACAGCGCACAAGCAACTTTTTGGTCAACTTTTTAATTGCGAAAATGAAACACTCACTTCTATATGACCGGAATATACTGAAATATGCTCTATTTCGGAGGCGATGGAACTGTCGCTTGCATAAATACGGGACACGTGTTTAAACCTCTCCGCGCGAACTAGCAATTGAATTGCTCAATTTGGTGGCTGCGGTTTGTACCCTCAGAAAGAAGTAGTTACAAATAATTACACTGCAAGAAGTACTTTATTTATTAAGTAGTGTCTTGCAACGTAAGTATATAATCGCTTATTTTTGAATTGTTTATATTTCAAGTAAATAAAGATCAGAAAATAAATAGACAAAACGCAGAAACGTGGAAATGATATTTTGAAATATTTCCTGTTCAAACACACTGATGAAAGTGGTTTATTAAGTTCGAGAATTCTTTTTTTTTGTTACAATTTTAGAGTTGTTTTATCGTTGCAAAATTATTTCAAAATTATTTGTGTAGTAAATGTGTCCCAAATCAGTAATATCCTAGTGGTGTTAATGTTACAGCCACTCTAAGGGTAGTATCGGTTTTCAGCAGCCACTCTAAGGGTAGTATTTTAGTATCTTATCCAATGGCCAAGAGAAGTTATAAAATCCATCTATCCATGTTTATCCTGAAATAATTGATCTTCTTTTTAACTTCTTTCAAAGATGCAAAGATCCACCAACGCCCCCCTACCCTATCCTGGCCTGAGATAAATATGCCAAAAGGCCATAAATAAATTCAAATATATAACAAGTTTTTAAAGTTGCCTGTTTAAAAGTTTCTGGCTTGCAATTGAAAGAACCCAATGACTTCTTTTATATCTAGGGTTTCTAATTTCGTTTTAGTTATGGATATTTGTGGATTTCAGAAACTTAACATCTACTAGAATCGAAAGAGACCGAAGTCATTAATTACTAAAATGGCCTGAAACGCAAATTTTATAAAGTTTCTTTTTAATATATTAGAGCACAACATGCAGTAATTTATTTGAAATTCATTACAATGATGAACAATTCAAGTCTCCTAGTGTCGAAGAAATCATTGTAGTGATATTTTAATCGAGTTAGTTTATTATTTCTCATTTTTTTAATCACTAGTGCGCGGTTACCATTAGTTGATTTGCTTTGCTTTATGACAATTATTATTTTATGTTGTTACTAATCAATATGTCATACTGCAAGTTGTGATTGTTATGTAATTATACAAACGTACGCTTATATTATCATATGCAAATAAGGTTAACGCTTATAGGAAGTTCATATAAATTTAACTATTAGGAAAATAAAGAACATGTTGGAAAAGAAGAACTCCCTGGAAAAACTTTAAGTACTCAAAACTTGGCGGCAAATATAAGTTTATTTTGTTTCCTAATGAGGGAAATGTGTTCACAAAACCATATATGGATTTATTAACGAACATATCACGGGAAAATACTCCCCTCTCGTGTAGCCCCAGAACTTTAGAAAGATTAGTGGTACTGATGTAGGGAATTTACTTGAGTTGCAATCTTCATGCGAGTAGCTGTAATGGAGAATCTTAGCATCTGATACATTTTTTTAAGACTGTTGCAAAGAAAGAAAACGGGGATGATATAATAAAGTAGAATGCTCAGATCCTGCTTCTCAGGATGTATTTTATCCTTTCGTTGCTAACTGTATAGTAAAAGATAGTTGGGAATCACATGGAGAGCAGGTTAGTAGAGACAACAGTTTACCCTTTACTAATGGAGACCGAGAACGAGAGTTAAGATTAATGTAGGGAAAAGAACGCATGAAATTTGAAGCTGAAATAATACATGAACGAGAATGAACGAGAGTTGAAACTGGGGTAACAAAGTTAACGGATGAAAGTTGAGGTTGCAGTAATAGACTTAAAGAGAAGAGTTGCGAGTTGCTTGGTAGGGTCAATGTGCAAGAGTTCGGACTAAGCTAATAAAGACAACAAACAACTGTTGAGATTGGGGTAATAATGGAGACCAGCAGTTCTTGAAGCTAGGATAAGAAACTAGGATGGATTAATAAATAGGACAGGAGAAAGGTGGATGCTGGGGTAGTAAATAGAATGGAAGAGAATGGCGATAGGACTAATGAAGACAACCGTGCAAGACGGACAAGAATTTGGGCTGGAATAACAAAGAGAATGAACAAAATATGATGCTGGAGTAATATTCACAGAGGACAAAAGTTGAGGCTGAAGTAATGATACTGGTGAGACTGAAGACTTGTGGGTGATAGTATGTTCCTTTCGTATGACAACACCTTTCTCACTAGAGCGCCATTTTATGTGCGTTAATAATAAGAGTCAAAAATGTTTATGAACAAACTATTAAGAAGGAACGTTCTGTTATGAAATATAGTAGCATAGGACAAAGGATTGATCGTTATACTAGACTAAACCAAACCAGAGTGCTCATTTATATGCAGGTGATCATATAACAAACGCTAAGCGTTACGTACATATAATCATATTTCGGAATATGCAATAAATGATTTTATGTTTGCAGTTACTTCCTTTTAAAATTTAAGATAATTTGCTAGTGGTAGTCTACACTTGTACACTTATCTTTGTATATTGATTAGCAAGACGTTATATATACGGCAAGAGTCTAAAATTTCGTTTTCTGATGTTTCTACACCTACACTAAACAGTTGTCCAAGCAAATATTACTAATGAATCTTTTCTAAACCCATGTAACGAACGAAGATAACAGAGAGGAATATACGATAATTCACGCGAAATGAGACAGAGCAAATAGAGAGAACAGGCAAGAGTTGGTTAGTAGAGACAAAGGACGATAAGTGAAGTTGGGCTAATATAGATAACAAACAAGCTAATAGAGATAACAAACGGAAGTTCGGAATGGAGTAATAAGGACAATGAGCGAGAGTTGAGGTGGAAGTAATGAGGAGAATGTGCGAGAATTGAGAGTGATTTTGCAGTGACAACTGATGAAGAGTTGTGAGTTAGTGGAGACGACGGGCGAGAGTTGAGGCTGAGATAAGGTCTCTCTTTCTGCTCTCTCTGCTTTTCATTATCTTTGGACCAGAGTCACTTTCACGAGTTAAAACTGGGCTAAGGTCAGTGAAACACTATAGGAAATTATTTAGAACGCAAACAAATGTTGTACAGCATGTTACAACACAGCGATTTCACTGACTACACAGTGTGTTCCTGAAGTAATGGCGCAAACTTCGGGGGGTGTTTATTTACACGAAAACAAGAAAAAGTTCATCTGAAGAAAATGCGAAACGTTCATACTACTATCGGAGCTATAAAAACTCAAAGGCTGCAACGTCACAAATGTCATATCTCCTCAAATCATGACGTAAGCAGTGTATTCTTAGCAAATCATAACTGATGTGTGTATCCAATACGCCTATTTGAGCTATTCTTATAATTGGCGAATGTAGCTTGGAGGGGATTTCTGTATTTGCACTATTAAAACCATTTAATTGCTTGACAATAGAATTCTTATGTTGCGAAATCGGTATATGGGGTACTCTCTCAACCATGAGTATGTGCTTAAATGGATGTATCGGATACTACTTCGTTGCCGACAGTGTACGTAATTATGTGTCGAGATATGACCTTTGTGACGGTGCTACCTTAACTTCGAGTTCACGTAGCTTCAAAACTAGACATGTTTTTAAATGTATTCACAAACTTTTTTCTTGTTTTAATGTAAATAATCATGTCTAGAAGTTTGTGCCATTATTTCATAGACACTGCATATAACCACAAGAATTGGTTTTGAGCGGAAAGTAATACATTACACGTCATAAATTAAGTGACAAACACAAACTATTATTACACACAGCATAAAGTATGGCAAAATACTATGAGTAACTCAAAATCTATTACGAAAGCACGATGTCAGTTCACGAAGCCACTGATCGCTTCGCCAGAGTGCTTGTTAAGTGGATAGGAGAAGGTTGGTAATTCGATGAGATCGAATATGGCAATAATACAATATTTGAACAAGGAGCTGCGATAGCGTGGCCTCGGGAGGCTAGAAACCATACAAAGGCAACGCGATGCGTTTAAGTGGCGTTTTCTTTGGTTGTCAGCAGACTGTGTAACGTGCCTCGGGTAACACACAACGCATCGAGTGGTATAGTGGAAACGTACCACCTGTAATATCGCCCATTGATGACCGATATATCTCCATGCTGGTTAAATAGATAAACCCCATGGTTCTTCTGCCACATAAGCCCAACTGCGTGGAGATTATGCTGCTGCCACCAGAAAAACAAGTATGGTTCGCAGACGATTTCACGAAGGTATGCTTCGTGCAAAGAGACTGGCTGTGTCTGTACCTCTTACTAAACATTTCAGCTAAGAAAGAGTTCGTGTGAATTGCATCCACAAGCAACGGTAGAAAATATTCATAATTAATGAGTCTTTATTTCCTTTGGACCGTAAGTTTCTATCATTGTATGGCGTACTTAAAGTGCTTATTCAGTTATAACTAACATTTGTGTATCAGCATTTATCAATTTTCATTCCATTCTCTGGTGTTAATTTATGACAAGCAGAGCACAGTATAATACACCCTAATTGGAAGGTTTCATAGTATCAATTTACAGGGCGGTTCCAAATTATAGGGAGAAACTTTTGAGCGGCAATTAGTCACTTCGAAAAGAGAGAACTATTCTTCTAAAGCAATGTAAAAATACAAACGTTGGGAGCTAGGAGTACGTAAATTTGATGCCACATCATCACCAATGACGTAAATTGTATGGAACTAGCAAATCATAAAATTATACCTAAATATTGTTTTTCAAGTAAAGTTTACAAATCATGAAGTATAGCATAAGAGATTCCCTGCGTAAGAATTTGAAATTTATTTGTATCTTTTAGATATCCAAGGCTCAGGATGGGATAGGGGAAGGGAAGGATGCGGTAAGGTGTCGGCCAAGCCCTAGTTAGTATAAATCATGCCGGAATTTGTCTGGTTTGACTGAGAAAAAATACTGTTAAAACCTCAGTAAGGATGGTCGGCCGTTGAGATTGAACCTATGATCTCCCGACCAAATAAACCAACGCTCTATCGTTGAACTACGGACACTCGATTGTCTTCGTAAGAATTTCATTATCAAGGTACTGACGTTGCTCAGTATACTGGCATAAATATCCCCTCCAAGCTGCATTATTCAATCAAACTCTGAAAGATAGTTCTGAGATTCAATGTTGATAGTGATTCATAAAGTCGACATATGTTACATTGTTATTTGTAGACATATTAAGCCATTTGTGATGACGAAGCACTCAATTTTAATTGAATTGTTCATCATATCCACGCACTAAAGTTTTTGGTCAAGTGGACTCCGAATCGTTCCATTTAATAGACTGCGGAGCGAATTAAACCTGTGATCATGCGCACAGAAATAGAGTGTGCAAACTTTCTCGGCCACCCCGAGGTTACACTATTTTCATGCATGTAGCTCCGAAACCACGCCTTCTTTGCCATACTTACTTTCTTGTTTCTGCGAGGAATCACCTCCCACAGGACAAATAAATTGCCCTTCAGTAAACAGGGGAATATGGAGTAGTGGGGTACTATCCCCAAATAGGGTGAATGGTTTCACATTTTACCCCTCTCGCAATTGTAAAAATCCCTTTCGGTAGGCCTACAGGCTGAGGTAGATTTCGAAGTTTCGCTGGGAGTCGGGGCTCGCCCCCCAACTTCAGTGCTTTTGAGAGGATGCGCCTCCTTTATCTTAACCAAAATCTCCCTGCAGCACTACACCACCACGGAGTACATCTTCACCCTCCCACGGTTGGCTGCGCCCCCAAAGGGGAAGATTTGCCCCATTTATTGTAACCTACTCTTGGTCATACACCTTCATTGAAAATTTCGTTTCTCTACCTTCAATGATTTGGAAATTGGGTTTTTGGGGCGGCCATTTTGGATACAAGTTGACGACTTTTTGAAAGTTTTCTTATTTTGTCGTGACCTACTTGTTATAGTACAACTTCAAGTAAAATTTCATTTATCCAGCTCAAACGGTGTGCAAAATGGGATTTTGGGCGGTCATTTTGGATCCAAGATGGCGACTTTTCCCAAATGTTGTGATATTTCCCTAAGCTACTCGTCATAATGCACCTTTATGCCAAATTTCGTATCTCTAGCTCAAACGGTGTGGAAAATGGATTTTTAGGTCCACCATTTTGGATCCAATATGGCGTCTTTGAACTCATTAGGTAACATTTTCATAATCAAAAAGTGATGTTGTACCTTTGTGCCAAATTTGATTTCAATAGCCCCAGCGGTTTAGGCTGAGTATGCTATACAACAATGGGTTCGGCGGCCATTTTGGATCCAATATGGCGACCGATTTTGCTCATTAACGAACTTAACCGAGCTATTAAGCCTAGAAACAACATATAAAAATTTGGTTCAAATATCTTCAAAATTATGGCCGCTAGCGTGTTAATATATATATATATATATATACACATACTTTCATATCGTACCGATCTCAATAGGTATATTTTCTTCGAAATCTACCTAAAAATGGCAGACGAATTGAAATTATTTTAAGACCTTTAGGCAACTATGGCTCAGGTCGTATGGATGATGATGGGATAAATTGGTGGAATGAAGAAAGTAGGAGGAAACGGGACCTTCCCGAGAAAACCCATGCACAAAGTGTTCTCCATTACAAAGTCCACATGGCATGAGTAGGGATCAAAACGACAACCCCGAGTACTAGATGTAAGCGCTCTACCAACTGAACCACCGTGGCCCATTAACAGACGAGATCCGATTCAAACACATACAAGTAAGTCTGGATATATAAGAATATATCGTAAATAATACTAAGTTCATTAACAAAACACAGTTTGGAGTAAAATAGATAAACAAAAAATGGTCCGGTTTAAACTCTCAGTATTGGTCTTTGTGTCTGAGACGAAAAAATAATCAGCACTCAAAGTTTATCCCTATAAAACATGAACTTTTCCGATACATCAACTCCTGATCCCTGATTCACCCTCAATACGGACTCAGGTGGTGACTATACAGACGTAAAACCAAAGCCAACTGTTTGAAGGAAAACACCTTTCATGCAGGGGAAATGAATACACATACTAGCAGGTGCAGAACAACCATTTACTGTTTAGGAAATATTTACGTTGGAAATTATACTCTGTTGTTCCATCTGCAGATTAATCATATTTTGAACATGATATAATAGGTATAATTGTGTTGATTTTCAATTATCAAACTGTGGGGATTTCTTGTAAACTGGAGGAAACTCTCGCATCAGTTAGTGTATCGTTAAATGGAAAGCAAACAGTTTTATTCTGGTATGTTTTTTCTTTTGTGTTTAACCCTTGCAGCCATCACACATGCAATCAGTTATATTCTAGAAATTCGTGGCGAAAACGTATCCGATTTATTACAGATGCTGGTATGTAACATCGTGTTTATCAAGCATTCAATAGATCAGAAATAATATTACTTGAAATTAATTGTTTGTGTATTATGCTGAATTAAATGTATTTATGGTCTCTAGGCATCTCAGGTTTACATCGGGATAGGGTGTAGGAGAGGATATTGGAATGCAGTCATCCAGGTCCTATACTGTAGGAACCATCCTGGAATTTGATTGGTGTGACTGAGGAAAAACCTTGAGAAACCTCAGTCGGGATGGGTTGCCGCTGGGATCGTTCTGAGCACCTTCCGAATTCTAAGCCAACATTCTACCAACTGAGCTACATCCGCTCGGTTTATATATTGTTTCTCTCGTAAATTACTCTTACCTTTTCCGAAATTGCTGCTGGAAATTTCAGCCAATGGTGTTCTTCAAACATGACTGTCCTTTCGTTTAAGACTATTTCCCTTAAAGGAAACTGAACTATAAACAGTTGATGAACTGTCGAGTGCTCAAGATTTTAGTGTAAGATTTCTGGCTCAAAACTTTTCGCTAAGCCTTCTGGCTCAATTCTCGACGTAAATCTGTAATGTTGTTTTTGGATGTGCCATTTGGGTAAAGCAGAAATTGAACACACACACACATACTCATCAAATCATTATTTCAAAGTCTTAATTAAGAAATAAAATGATTCAGACTACAAGAAATGTCTTACAAACAAGCTAAATAAGTTCTCTAAAATCATCTAAACTTTCTTTACTTTAAATTATTTATTTCGTATTTATTATATTTTTTATATTAAATTCTATCATTGATCTGCGAAAACAAGCAACTAAGTCATGAAACTTAATTATGTGGTAACGTCACAAAACAGACTTTCTACTCTCCGGTTTTTAAATAGTGTCTTTGCTAGATATATAAGATTCTATACCTACTAACTTCTACGGCCTGAACTTGAGATACTTGAGAAACAAATATAGAAAATAAAATTACTAGTTTCTACCGGTAAAAAAAATATTTTCTGTGGTGAAAGACATTGAAGCGAGTTATTTCACTATTACACTTTCACTATTATTTGCCATACCATAAATTTAACACAGCGATATTAGCATGTCCGTAATCAGCAGGATGAAGTGTTCTCACTTGAGAGGTTAAACCTAAGTTTTCAAACCGGGAACAACTTATAGGACATGGCTTTTATATATGCAGATAGGTTCTATGAAGGTAGTATTAAAAGTATAGTTAGATCATAGATGCATGAAACAAAAAGGCGCTTTGTATGATCGTTATTTTGCTTCTATTTTGGTAAGAGTTAAGCTCGAAGTGCGTAAGTCTATGTACACTTCCGTGGCCTTGCATCCAGCGTCATGTTATTTTCTTTTTCCCCCGTTTGTTCCACAAACCTGCCGAAGTTATTTCGAACCCGACCAGAGATGTTGATTATTAACAGCATTATTCTTCTTCCATTTAGCTCCGTCATCTATGTCGGTATTACAAGGAAGTATTAATATTAGAATATTCTCAAATATACATGAAATAAGATATACTTAACTTTAAAAGGATACTATTTGCTTGCATCCTACTTTGACTATCAGTTTAGTTATACACAGAAGGGGTGAAGCAGAACAGTTGCTTTGCAACTGGAATACATGTATTCACAAACACACTGCAGCATGTATATAATGCATTATTCCTAACATTCCAAGAATATTCCTGGGTCAGTAAAAATATGCCAGGAGTATTTTCCAGAATAGAATCATTCACATCATCAAGAAAATATACAGATAATTCCTAATATATTCTAATGGAGCAAAACTACTCATGACCAGTAGAAAAAAGTACATGGTGCATAGTAAACCCTCGTATTTTACGGCTATCAGGAAAAGAAAGATAGGGTAGTAATGGTAGAAAATTAAAATGTAATATAAAGTAACAATTTTCCAAAAGTTTTTCCAAGGCGGACATTTACATTATTATACAATGTATACTTCATGTATTGGTCACAAAATAACTGGAATAATGCCTGGATATTTTCATATTTCTGGATGAATAATACTGGTATATAGTAGGAATACATCTGTGGAGTTTTAATTTATTGTGTATTCAGTGGGAATATTTATTTTATTAATTAACTTTTCTTTAAAGGACCAAGAGACGCTGTGGAGCCTTAAGTCCCTCGCATGTCTAAAGGATAATGACCCTCTACGTACAGTTATGGAAAAGATATTTCGGGGAGAAAGTATTTAAACTTTTAAAATATTTTTTTATATTTATTGGCCAGGTACTCAGCTATGCCTAAGCAGTAACATATTTGAGGGACTGCAAGTCAAAGGCTCACGTTATGAGTGCCTATCTAGCCAATATATATATATATATATATATATATATATATATATATATA
>JAGDQP010050600.1:0-10389 GCA_022664845.1 Lepisma saccharinum | reverse complement strand
GGATATCCGTTTGGCCGAATCCCCTTTCGCCGAAAATAGAGTTAGGGAAATCTTGACCTGTTTGAGGGATTATTCCTTGAGAGTCAGGGAAAAAGTTTCCTAGACTGGTTAGGACTTAGAAAATTTATTTTTCTGTCACAAATGGTAGTGTTTCTTTGGGTAACAAACATATTCTTGTTACAAGCTTCTTTTAGAGATAATGCTTTATTTTTCTTCTTCTTTCCATTTTCTTTTACATCTAGTAATTGGTTCTTTACCTATCTCCTTGAATCATCTATTTACATGTTAGACTCTTTACTTTCTGTTGCAAACAGTATCTTGCTTTGCTATACACCTAACACGTTCGCCGACAGGGTAGCCGTGCGGTCGAAGACGTTAGGCAAATGACTCGAAGGTCCCTGGTTCAAGTCCCAGCAGGGGCATGGGTGTCTTTTGATTCGAACGTGACGGATAATCGTGATGGGCCGAAGTCAACAGTTACTAGACTTGCCCATATATATATATATTTTTTTTTACCAAAGTTTTACCTAACACGTACATTCTTTTGCAGATATTTGGAACGCTGGAGGATCTGCAGAAGCTGTGTTGTGGAAATACAGTTTACATGGATAGGGATGTATGATTCAGCGTGCGAATGATTGTGTACCTTATATTTCATTCTACTCCATTTATAAATCGTGCTGTATAGTATTGTTGTATTTTGTTTTTCATTTCCATGTATCTTGGACGCTGACACTTTTCCCAATGTAGATGGGTTAAAATAAGTTGATTGTTGACATCCATTATTAAGACATTGCTAACCACTGATCTGTCATTCTTGCAGAAAGGTCTGATGCAAGTCTTCTCGTCTCTGTTCCTCTTATCCTTACTATACTGGTGGTGCAATGTAGCGATTTAGCGTAGTTGATAAGACATTTCTTGATAAACCTGCATAAAATAAAAGGAAAGTCATAGCAAACCACTGGGTGGAATTGAATACATTTTCTGTAAATACAATAAACTTTTTATAGTCACATTCATCACAAGAGAAATTATAACCTTGAATTATTGTTTTCTCTTATGAAATTGTATATTCTCTGTTTCTTAACGCATGAATCACTTCGTTAAGTTCCCTTTCAAATGTACTAAAAGTTTTTTTTTTAATTAATTTTAGGAACTGTATAGATGATACAAAAGTCACCTGCATAAGCTAACACCGTGAAGTCAGAAGAATTCAACGTCAAAATATCCACCGTTTATATCAAGAAAAGTAATGGCCTTAAAGTAGATTCCTTCGGAAGATTTTGATGGATATCATGATTAAGAGTATGCATTTGTATGCGTGATTTTCAATAAATTCCATATAAATTTACTTATATTATATGGTAGCTTGAATTGCAACAATATTAGCCAATTAACCTATATTTACATTATCATATCCGCCGAAAATATCAAAATAAGCCACCTTTACTTGTTCATCGTCAGGGCCACCCCAAAATCCTGCATATCCCGTATCAAAGAAAGGATATGGCTGAGGACAATGCATGAGTGCCATTTGTATGTATTAGAAAGTACGCATTACTGATAATAAAAAGGGGGTTATTTAAGAGTATTATTTATCGCCATTATGCAAGAAATTCTTTCAATCCGTCAAGGAAACTCTTTCCCTGACTCTCAAGGAATAATCCCTCAAACACGTCAGGATTTCCCTAACTCAATTTTCGGCGAAAGGAGATTCGGCCAAACGGGATATCCCCTTTTGCCGAAATCAAGATCTGATAAAAGTTTTGATCTAAATAGCTTGTAAGGTCGTTCAGCGAAAGGGGATTCGGCAAAACGGGACGACATTCATAATTACCCCTCAACACATACGAATTTTACCAAAAAATATAGTAATCTCGAAGAGGATCCGGCCTCCTGGACCCTTTACCTGGCAACTCCATTACCCACACCCCTTAATTACAATTAATTTCGGGAAAGAGTTTACTGTTAGCCACGAACAGAAAAATAAAGTAGTAATACATGTGTACTTCAAGTTTCAAAACGAAAGTGGTCTGAAAGTGCCAATAATGAACTGGTATGTTTACCTTAGATTCTAAAGTTTTCACGATATTTTAAAGCAGTACTTTAAAAATCAGTCTTATGTGAATGAAGAAGAGCTTAATTTACTTTATGGCCAGCAACAAAAAGTTAAATTTATAGGAGAAATGTAATACTTCCGAAGCGTCTGGAAGTGTAAAAACGCAAAATATATCAGTTTCGAGTCATAGAAGTGTGAATTGAAAGTTAAAAATCCAAAAGTACTTAGGACTACTTGATGCTTCCACTTTGAGAGCTAGTACCTGGATTGATTGATAAACGTTATGTGCATCGCATATAATGAAAAATAATAATAACTTGACTTTAACTAAAACGCCCTTGCTCGCTATCGCATGTTCGACATTATATTCCTAAATTTTGTGGCAAAATACATGTCACTCATAACATGCAGTGACGCCAGTAGTATTCCTCCGCATCCCGCCATGTTTGGTATGTATTGTTCAAGTCGTGTGCATATTTAAAAAAGAATAATCACATGACTGCCGACTCTCGCCAGGTGTTTATAGGAGTGTCTGTAACAATGACCCTAACATTTACAGAAACATTGATCTCTATCTAAACTCATTAATGACATTAAAAAGTCAATTACCCTGAATAGCATAGTCAATGAGCATAGCTGAGTTAATCTTGGTTATCCACTTCCAGTCTAAACCAATATGAACCAAAGTTTCAGTTCTAACTCAGTTTTTTTTCTGCTTGTTATTACTGTGTCTATATTTCTGATTTGTGTCTTAATTTTTGCAAAAAAATCCAAATACATTATTTTCATCACATACTACTACTATATGTTCAGCTTGGTATATGTAATTCAAGAATAAAGACAAATAATAAAAAAAAAAGGATAGCAATGAGAAGCGTAGGAAACAGAACTGAAAATTTCGTCCATATTGGATTAGATTGGAAGTGGTCGATCAAGGTTAAATGTTTGTTCTGTCTATATTTTGATACTGGCCGATCACTCCAGTACGGTTACGTAAACCTCGATGTACACAACTATCAGGTTGTGTCAGGTGTGACCAAAACGAAGATTTCCAATAACGTTAGTATTAGAAGATAGGAGAAAATTTACAAACCTAAATCCGAATTCCACAACATAAGTCCCCATGCTATTTTCATACATTTGCGGATGAAGACTATGAAAACTGCCACCAAACAACTGTTATTGCCAATTGGGGTAATTTTGGAAACTAAACATTTATTTTTACAGCATTTTTTTATGTCATATCATGTTAAAATGTTTATTTCTTATACCATTTCGGGAAGGGCGTAAGCCATAGTGCTGTTACCGCCCATACAATTCATGTTATCTTATCTCTTATACCATTTTTAGATGCGATACTGATGTGAATGGAATTTCTGAATCAATGTGCGAAATACAAGCATTTAAATCATACATAGTATGTCCAAAATTGTTCCAGAAAATGGAAGCACATTGGGCACAATGCTTTTTGAGTTCGTGGCTGAAATATTCTGTTTATAGAGGTAACGCTGTGCACAATTAAAATTAAGAGCAGATCGTCCCCTTACATTTTATGGCTAAATCATTCAACTCGGTTAATACAAAACAAAATTACTGATGATTTGCGTTTTGTGCTATGTACAAAGACTGACTACGTTATAACTTTAAGTTAATATTATATTGGAAATAAAGACTTCCTGACACGAAAGTTCCTGTGTTTGAGAAACATACGTCTTCAAATGTAAATAAGAAATTTACACCCTTGAGAAAAAACAGAGACAATGCAGAATATTTGGCTAACATATTCCAGTAACTTTGTTATCACAATTCTTTTATGTTTTGTTTATGTTCCAGTAACTTGAAGCAACCACGTTAAGCGAATAGAGAACAAAAAAAGACAAATAAAATTACAGTACTGTACATTGGGAATGAAACAGAAGTTCTATAAAAATTTAGCATGTTTTTCTCTCACAGTTGAAATGAAATCTCAGCAAATAATCCGAAGAAACACAATACCTATAGATTTCAACCAGTGTACACGGAAATATACCGGTACAGCAAACCATTGGAGAAAAAAAAAGCGTTAAAATATATCTAATAAAATGATGATAAAACGGTCAAACAATTGTTTACAAGGTCCGGCTTTCGCATGATCTACCAAAATAGAAATGTATATGAGCCTTCCTATTTTGGCAATTGGCATGACAAGGTCAAATGGTCCTTCTGTTTTTAAAAAACATCCTTGATTGTAAAAAGGTGCACTCTGCATTTTATTTTTCTATTTGTAACCATTTGAATAAACGATAAACACCAATATCCAGTGAACTTCACATCCTTACACATAAACTCAGATTTATATCATTTAGCAAACGATCAAAAATAAAGGTCAAATCTTGAAGTGCCAGTTTTGTACAAAGTTCTCCCATGAGCCGTATTCAAATTTATCCCAGTTGACGGTAATTCGATGACGTTATATTAATTTTCAATCCTGACGGATTAACTTGTTGACTGCATGCTTGCGTTGCTTTGAGGGATTACATGATCACTTTCATTTTAAATCTTTAAGATTTTTCTTAATTCTGACTGGGCATACGAAGATGTCGGAGTGACGTTGTGACCAAGATAGCACAGTAAACTAGCAGCAAGTTTGCAGCAACATTGGCATTGAAAGGCTGCAAACTTGCTAGTTGACGGATACCAACATTGCTATAAACCTTTCAGGACAAACTTGCTACAAATTTTGCTTTTAAAAACGTTGATAGACCAACATCGAGCATGAAAAAAAAAAAAAAAAAACTGGAGTGCGATTCGAACTCATAGTCTTCAGATTTGTTTGTTGTCCGTCACTCTACCGATTGCTCCACGGGTTCTTCTCTTGGACGAAGTACATTTTACTAGTCCTTTATGTAACGAAAACAGTATCTGGAGTAAAGGCATTTATGTAAACTTTAATTTCAAACTGGGAAAGCTTATTGATCCTGTGTTAGAGTAGAGCTATGAAGAAGGCTGAATCGTGATTTTCACAAGCGTGTCACCTCAAGAGTATTATAATGATGTGTATACTGTTCGAGTCAATAACATTTCTCAAACATAGTATGTTTCAATTTCTGGCTGTCAATTTACCAGATAGTACGCTAGTTTTTACCAAGTTTCGACTAGCCTTTATTTTCCCTTAAAGTGATAAACTAACAGTGGTATTTCCTGTTGGATTACTAACTAGAACCCTGGGTTTCCAAACTTTTTTTTAACATTTTTTTGTCCGTACTTACAAATATTTCCTTCCTTTTGTATTTTTCAACATCCTACACGATATTCAAAATTGAACGCATTTCCCGAAAATATCGTAAACGATTCAAATTAGGTAATTATTCTTTTCTTTCATTATACACAATACAAAGACCAGAAACGTAACATGTCATCGACCCGAGCAGTAAAGTATACACATCATTACGATTCTGAAAAGGATCGCTTGTGAAAATCAACGAATCAGGCTTCATAGCTCTAAAACAGGATCAATGAGCTTTCACAGTTAAGAATTTCTGCCTATTTCTGTGCATTTACTTCAGAAACTGTCTTCGTTACATAAACGGACTAGTAAAATAGAAGATAGTTGGAAGTTGCTCTGTAGAGCAGTCGGTAGAGTGACCAACTACAAAGAAAACTGAAGATCATAGCATCGAGCCCCAACCCAATCTAGACATTAGAATTCTTTTTCCGCCACATATTTGATGTTTAACAAGACAAGTGTGTCGTGTAAAGTTTGCATTAAATTTCGCAAGTGTCAACTTGCAAGTTTGTTGCAAGATTGTAGCAAATTTGCAACAATGCAATGCCAAACCTTGTAGAAACTTACTAGAAGTTTGGATGCTATCTGGGAATTTGTTTTATTTTAAAAATTGGTTTATCCTCTAATTCTAAAGCTTCATCATGTCCCGCGAGAGGCTGTAGTTCTGTAAATTGCTGCTTTCTTGCCACACAAAATAACAAAAGTTTCCAACTGACTTTAAAAAATGTAAAAATTTTGTCCGTTTTTCCATGCCGAATCGCTACAATGTTTATAGAACTATAGATTGTGTCCATCGAGCTCTATTTAACGATACTGGATTGACTGCATTGTGTCGGAACATAGACACCGTGGACAAATTTTCAGTTCTGACTCAGTGTTACGTTTGTTATCGTTGTGCGGCCGTACTCTGCATATAACAGAAAATTCTGTAAATATTTTTTTGCAAGAATTAAAACATAAATAAAAAATGGACCACATAGCCATATCAAATGTAAATAATAATAAAAATATAAATAAAACTGAACATTGATCCATATTGGTTGAGACTGGAAGTGGGCAAAAAAGATTAAGGGTGATGCCACGAATCTTCGTTAAGAGTTAACGAAGGGTTAAGTAATTTCAAAAGTTTTGAAATACATTACCTTCGTTAACTAATGATTCGTTAAATTCTTAACTAAATGGTGGTGAAACTCACATTAAGTGTCCTCTCCGTTCCTTGGCTTCATTTATTCATTAAATTTTCAATTGCAGTAGTCAGTCCAGTATAGCTTTTAGGTATAGGTCATTGATTGTGTAAGGTGACGTCATTGACTCAACCAAGGATATAAGAATTAGATGATAGGCCAAAATTAAAAAAAAAAAATGAATTTGAGCGTAACAACGATAGCCTGCCATTTTGGTGTCCAAAGCCAAAATTTAAAAGAGTGGGAAAGACTTAAAATAAAAGTCATCAGCTTATAAAGCTGAGGTTTTACTCCTTTTTTGTGCAAAGTTAATCTCTATATACAAAATTGAAAGCTACCATATTTGGGTTATCATCACGCAAAAAGTGCTTGACCGATTGGAATGATTTTTCGCATATGATCAGACACTGGACCGGACTGGGAAGTTAACTTTGATACCAAAATTATTATCTTCAGAAATAATCGACCATCTAATTGTTCATTGAATTCCAATGGCGGTTGTAGCAACAATGGAAAAATTAAAAGCAAACCACGTGGCAACCCACACTACAATATTATTTGACGGGTTGACTACCTTTAAGTGGTCAAATCTGGCATGACTAAGAAAACTGATTGGTGACAGTCCGGATGACTGTTGCCAACATGTTTTATTAACCCCTCACCAACGGGTGGACAAATCACGTAATAGTATATATTTAAACAAATTAGCATATCAATATTTAAATTACACATAAATAGCACTCTCCTTAACTGAGCGAACCAAGATGGAAGTCTGAAGTTGGTACGTTCCAAGATCATTTGCTTATAGCTCTCGCATGCTCAGTGAAAATATGAAGCCAAAAACAACTGAGTCTCGACCAAGGCGATGCACCTGATTGGTTAGCAGATAACCGCAGAGCTTGCTGCCATTTTTGTTAGCCGAAAACTATATTTTTGAGTGGTGTAAAAGGGCCTAACTGGGCGGGACTAAGCTGTGACGTTAGCTTCATGTTCTCGGAGAAATCGCATATCCTTTATTAGAACATCCTTGGTATGTTCGAATTTATTATTTTTATTTGGTCATATCATCTAATTAGCCTATAATCTCTTGTTTCATTTAAAATATGCTTCACTCTGCACATCTGAATAATCTGGTAACTGATAGTGTTCAAATAAAACTAATGCGAAGTGTCGGGATTGTCCCACTACATGGGGAATTCCGACACTTTATTGAGGCAATTCCGACACCAAATGAAAACAGATATAATAATTTGACAATTATCACTATACACTCAGTAACACTTTACAATGAATTGACATTGTGTGTGGAAATGTCATCTGACATTATCTTAAAATTAAATGATTTTAAAGAGAATAAAATGTAAGAGAAATTTTATCGCATCGCTAGCTTTCCTCGTTACCTCTAAGAACAATGGAACAAAGGGTGGAACAACTCGATTAGAATCAATTCAAATTTCGCTGTGATGTTAATGGTTTAGGTAGAATTCCATAATGAACATCTGAAGAAGCATATCGAGGGTTAACCATTGATACCTCGTGTCTACAATTATTGTCCCCTGAAGCAGATGTTGTCTTTTTTACTGAAAGGAGACAAATTGCGGGACTTTTCAGTTTAAACTTCGTAACAAATTAACCTACAGGTTAACTGGACGTTTATTTTTCGGAAATGGCAATATTTTTGGATGGAGAATAATTTTCTATATCGCCTTCGCAGTTTCCTGTTTCTTATCACTAAGGCTACGCATAGCATTTCTGGAATACTAACCATCTTAGCTTCGTTAACACTAGTAACAGAATAAATTATAAATTGAGCGACCAAATCCCCTTCAGAAAAATGCACTGCGATCTCGTCTCTACCAAGTCGCCCTGTGTGCGGCAGGCCTAATTTTCTGATTGAAAAGTGTGTGCTTTTGGAGATATTTTTAACTAAAGCGCCCTATCAGTAGATCTCAGGCGGTAGCGCGTCTGACTACGAGTCGAGCGACCTGGGTTTAAATTTCAGCAAGGGCGCTGCACAGTGGGTCAGAATGTCGAAAACGTAGCCAAAATTCAAAATCTCGGTCAATGTGGACAAAAATCGGTATGCAAGGATTTTTGACCATTGTTAATCAAAATCATTTTCGTAATCGCTATCGTCGTCTGTATCGTCTTCCGAATCGTGGTCTGGAACCTCGTCAGCTTCTGATATTATACATTATACATACGTCTACATGCAGATTCACAGGGAGCGAGGATTTCCCCCTCAACCTCCCGGGAATTAGCACACTGCTTATTTATTCATTTATTATTTATAAAGAAAAACACTGTTTTCTGACAAGGCTGATATATTTTAATAATAAAAATAAACTAAAACGTAACTGAAGTCGTAGAGTGATATCTGAAGAAGGAGGTGGTATACTTCCGAAACTGTTACGTTTTAGTTTCTTTTTATTGTTAAAATATATCAGCCTTGTCAGAAAGCTGTGTTTTTCTTTATCTAAGATTCATAATTACTATTTCTATGTAAGAAAATGTATTGAAAAGCGTCGGTATTTGTAATGTTCTTATTTTACTGCAAAAACTCATTTTTATTACATTTACAATTATTTATTAAAAAAATATATTAATAAATATTAATACAACACAAATTAGTTTCAACCGTTAAGCTCGAATAGAACGAACATGTGATTCAAATAAGATAGGACAGTATATCCCGCCATCACCTGTCTTTTTCTAAGTTATGCGTCGAACCCTTGAAGAGAAAGAGAGAGCATTACCTTCCTTCCAGACACGCACCAAGAAGTTTGATTTCGGGGGTATTCGAGGTCTGTCTGGGTGTAAAATTTACGTAAAATGCCTAAAATTCTGCCAAGAATTATACTAATTTCATAAAAACGTCTGAATTTTTGGGAGGGATTCCAGACCCCAGGACTCCCCTCTATATATGTCCCTGATTCCTTCTGCCCTTTGTCCTGTCCTGTCCTATGCTATAGACAGCGTTTGATACGTTATTTGTATGAATTTGGACCGAATTTTAAACTTTTTAATCAACTTTAACAAAATGCTTCAATAACGAAATATTGCAGCTGCCATTTCAAATGTGGCTAGTAGTTGGGTTTTAAGGCTGATTTGTGAAGAAAATAGTATATACTTTATCAGATAATTCGAAATTTAGCGGAATGCCGTGGGATACGTAACTTATCTCCCTTTTTTCATTATATTTTTTATGATAATTTTGTTGATCTTTCGGTATGCAAAATTGAAAAAAAAAAAAAAAATATGATTAAAAACTTAAATTGCCATTTTTAATTAAAGACATACCTTCTGAAGCAACCTCCATTTCAATTATTTTTTTTCTGTAATTTACCATAGAGCAACAGTTGTGACTGGATTTAAAACCAGAAACGCAACAAATATCATCGATCAACCACCGAATTCACCGGATATGGCCCAGTGTGACTTCTTCTTGTTCCCGAAACTATAAAATTGTAGCTCCTTGATACCCGTTTTGAGCCGATTGAAGCCATAAAACAAAATTCATGGAAAGTGTTGAAGGCTATACCGGAAAGTGCCTATAAAAACTCTTTCGCAGACTGGAAAAAAACGCTGACATGTGTGTTGCATCAAATGGGGCCTACTTTGAAGGAGACAAAATGAAGTTTGATGGCTAAATGACAAGTGCGTGTTTTGTGTAAAAATTCCCGGTATTTTTTTTTTTGACTGAAGCTACAATCGTTAAAAACTTTAATTTTCAGACGTTAGAGCAAATGGGTAGTGTTTCTGATCTGATATTTTTTTTAGGAAAATCATTCAAAATGGCTTAGACTGCACAAATTTAGTACAATTGTTACAGTTTCGTCATTACAAAACAAGCTGGTACAGATCACAGGATACGCGGATGA
>JAGDQP010050599.1:0-11129 GCA_022664845.1 Lepisma saccharinum | reverse complement strand
TGTCTGTAAAGAAACATGTTGAGGTTTCCGTGGTTGAGTAAAGAATCGTCTTGTTACGCGGGAGATGGTTAAATCATAAAAACTGAATACAAATGAATTTATTATAGCGTCAAATTTTGTAGATTAGTTCTGCAATCATTCTTGTATATTTTAAAAGTAGTAGGCACCACTATTATACTATATATTTCGATAAGGAAAGAAATAAACTCACAATGTGATTCGTACCTAGTAACTAACTATCGTTAGGCAGTCGTTTCTTACTAACGTTACAAGATAACCGTCGTAAGTTGACTGTAGTTAAATTTGAAACCCACGTTAACGGTAACTACCATTTACGTTACTAATGTGAACTCGGGTTAACGTTAACCATGGTAAAATGTTAGTAATGTAAACAAGGCATAATGGCATTCCAAAGTCTTTGAACGTGATTTTCTACATTCTTTCCTTTAGTTCTCAATGGTTCGCGGCGTCCTCAAATCTTGTTACGTTAATTTAGCGCATTTCCCAACGTCATACAATGATGAAAATTTGCACAGCGACGTTACATGCTCCCTTATTACTTTCATTTATTTCTACATATGTAAATATTATAAAAGCATATTGTAATATATTTATTTTTAATAGTACTCATAAATACTAGCCAGCAACGCCGTGGCATTTTACTGGTTGCAGAACACTTTGGGATTTGGATAAAAAATAATTTTAAAAAACTTTTTAAAGGCATATTTTTCTTAAACAATTCGGACTAAAAAGTAAAAAGAAATTGTTTATGCATGACTAAAAGAAAAGCATGAAGCGCGCTCTCATATACAGTTACTTTACAAATTCTTCAATTAACGCGCCACATGCTTCTCTTTTAATCATGCATAAACATTTCTTTTTAATTTTCAGTATGAATTATTTAAGAAAAGTATGTATTTAAAATGTTTTCCTTTTATTTATAATTTATTGCTTTGGTTACCATAAAAATTTGGTTATATTATTAATATTAGTACAATGTATTAATTTTTGAGTCGGAACAGTGAATTACAAACTGCTGTAGCCACAAACCGATTTTCAGGTTTTGTTTATGTAGGGGCAGGCGAGGAAATTGGCCCAAAAACCCTATAGGCAAGGTGAACTGATAATGGTTTTACTATTGCCTTCAATTGGATGAGAAAACATGGGGTCCCAAAGACGGGTTCTTCAGTAAAAGTGGGTTCCGGAGGGTTTGAATCCGGAACCCCTTTATTAGTAAGCAGTCAGCGTGAGTGAAGGCTTATGCAGTGTTCGATTTGTAGCGGGTGATGGTTGGGATTATCTCCCTCTCGGCAAAATTTTTCTCTGGTACTTTCTAGAGATATATTACTTCTGACCTGGGATGTGGACGATCCCAAAATACCGTATAATACATATATCACTAATTCTTCCCTCTTCTAAAAAGAACTCTACTGTAAAATAAATGTACAACAATTCTAGCAAGTACCAAGCGTCTTTCGCTCAGGTTGAGAAAAGTTTAATAATGCAAATAAAACATTTTGACTATTTCATCAATTAGCAAACGCATCTGCTCATCCGGATTTGTAAGAGCAGACCATAGAGTTATAAAATCTCTCCACTAGAGACAGAGCTGGGGCACCGTCTACGTGATTTTAGCTCTCAGCGCGGCGCAAATTGAACATTCACTTGTTTCACTGTTTGTTTGGCACGAGGCGTCAGCTGCTGCAGAGCAGCAAGTATTGTATTTACCACGCACGATCTTTTTATGAAGGAAAACATTTGAGAATTCGTATTAGAGTTCATCTTACACTCTTGTTAGTTAAGTTCAACACATAAGATACAAACAATTCCTAAGTAAATTGATCAATATAAGGTATAATTTAATGTAAAAATAACTTACAGAAAACATTCTTGATAAATATGATTTTGGTTCTGAAAGATTTTTTGTTAAATAAAAGAATAGGATATTCATGCTTCAAGCCACATAACTTATTTCAAAAAACACTAGAGATACATTTAAAAATATTATACAACATTAGGGATACGTCGCAAGTGACATGAGTATTATACACACAAATTGCTGATACTGTAATTATATTCAACCAATGGTTTACTTGCATAAATTTACAAAGAAAATTATAAAATTGAAAATAGGGTAAGGGCACCGGTCATCGGACATACAGTAGTAGTCGGCAATTTTCACATAAATATCATTGAAACAGACGTATGTCATTAAAAGATGTGTATAAAAATTATCTCTAGTTTCGGACAGCTTTAACTTGATATTTAAGTTCTACCAGCTATCGAAATTGACATTATATAGATCACCTAAAAAAAAAATCTGGCTCCCCTGGTTAGCTTAAAAGATGCCGGAAAAGTTATTTGAGAATGAGGAAGATTGTCTGTAAATTTAGGGTCTTTGTCTTAAAACTATTAAAACGACATTGTATTTTCTAGCTTTTCAATTGTTCTGTTTTGACTTTATATCATAAACAATAGGAATAGTTATATCTATTACGTATAGCTATTATTGTGTCCGACTTCAGGTAAGGCACTAGTAGTTGACGCTTTAAGGATTTTTTCAGGTTTATTGTCTTACAAAACGTTTTTAAATTGTGATTGTTTATCGAATTGTTTTTATTATACACTTTGAAGATCTATTTTATTAAACATTATAATTTTAATGAAAAATAAAAGCTTTCAATACTTTAAAAAAAAATATATTTCTAAACCCTTAAAAAAATTAGTAGTTGACATGCTTCATCTTTAAAAGATCTAGTAGTTGACACATTTGTGATTAGTAGTTGACAACTAATATTTTTCATACATAAGAAACATGAAAGATAAAATTGTCAATATCTTAGGCTTTCTATTGTATTATTAACACTTAAGCATATTAGTAGTTAGCAGTACAATGTCCAGTACCCAATAAAATATGAAAACTCATATTTGGTATTAACAACAAGTAAGAATTTACACTAAGCATTACAATTTTGTAATCTATGAGAACAATTTGTTCAAAGGACACTATAGAATACAAAAGCTTGAAAAAAAACCAAAGAAATAACACTGAACTTTGACAATGAAAACAACACAGTAAGAAAACGTCAATTCAAAATACTATCCAGTTCAGGGACAACAAAAAGGCCCCGCCGACTGCTCACTGATTGAGGTTCTTTAATATGACCAGCAACATCTTCCCACGTATACTCTAGCTCATCTGGTCTTTCTGGCCACTTCCAGTAATTTCCGCTTTTCTTCATGGCATACACTATTGCACCATTGTCTGTAATTCTGGTGATTTTACCAGGAAAATATTCGTTCTCGTATGTTACGACCACAAATTCTCCCACTTCCTTATTTATGGGTTCAACGGTCATAGAGGTTGAACCGATTTCTGAATTGCTGGAATATTCTTCGTTCAATTCACTTGATGAGTCTTTATAAGGAACTGCATCATTTTCGACATCTGTTGTGTCGCTGTCACTTTGTCGATAACATGAAGATGTAGCAACAAGTCTTGTCTAACATTTTGCACATTTCTTCTTTTAAGTATTAATTTTTTCTCTTGCTCTTTCAATTGCTTCATTCTTTCTATTTCTTCCTTCCCTCTTAGTCTTTCTGCAGCTCCTTCCTTTTTCTGGCGTTCCACATCTTCCTTCTTCTTTGTCTTATTTCTTATAATAATCTAGCCATTTTTTGAAGTCACAACATTTGGAACTTTTTCCTTCCAATTCCTCTTCCTTTTTTTTCACTTCGTTTTGGGGCCAAAACAGAGATCTTTTAAATGGGCTCGGAATACCCTCGATACTAGGATCGCCCATACCTCCCTCATGTGTTGGCGAGTTAGCAATTTCAACCTGCCCTGACAGCTCGTTCGACTCTGTGGCACGTTTCTGACTTAACTGCTGATTTCCAGAACATTCTGATTGTTATCCTTCCACACGATACGAACTCTTTTCCAGTGAAACCTTACCTACTTCTTGTTAAACGTTCACATTCAGTGATGCTGTAACTTGTGATTCCGGTGTAACGTTGACTTCTTGTTCAACCTCCACATTGTCCGATGGATGATTTTTTTCAAGTGGCTTCTTTTGAACTTCTAGGATTTGATGGTTTTGGATTCTTTCTACTGCAGATATAACTGTCTTCCACGTTTGAAATAAGGAAAGATCTTCCTTTGGTCCTGGCCAATCCTCAGTGTGAGACACAGATAAAAACTGATTATTTTTTTCTTCCCCTATTATTACATTTAAAACTTCTTGAGTTATTTTTAGTTCAGATGGAGTTAAACTACTTCCAGATGTTGTAGCTAAGTGCTTGTTTTGTGCTTCTAACCTAACTGCATTTTCATCCACAGCGCCTGAACCCATTCTGCAAAGCAACTGAATATTCTGGACCATCTAAAACTTTACTTAATAGAGGACCAAAATGTTTCCTTTGTAAGATGGGGCCCTCGTTCATGTTCTCCATTCTCCAATTATGCACCTTTTGCTTCCATGTTCCTTTAACGCTGTGAAAAACTGCTACGTCAAGTGGTTTTATTATCTGCGTTGCATTTGGACTCAAAGCTACTAGGATAATACCATTCTCTTCACAGAACCTGCTTGTAAGCAAAGAAAGATGAGAACCATGTCCATCGATAAATACAATCACCGGTAAATTTATATTTTGTGTTAACAGCCATGGATGAAAGACGTTAGCTAAAAACTCAAAGAACAGAGCTCCAGTCATCCATCCTGATTCTGACTTGCGAATTTCCCAATTTTCGGGTACACTATTAACTACTTCTGCGGGAATCCGTTCATACGGAAACACAACTAAGGGAAGAGCAAATGTACCAGCAGCATTGCCAGTTATCAAAGCCGTTAAACACTGTTTTTCATCACTACTGACTTGTTGGTAAACCTGCTTGTCACCCTTTCTTGCAAGAACTCTGTTCCCTTTCGGATTTAGAAAGAAAGCAGTTTCGTCGGCATTAAACAATCGAGTAGGTTCTTCTAGAATTCTCTCATGACCTTCTTTCTTTAAGTAAGTTGACACCTCTGAAAATCACCTTTGAAATTGTTTCTTTGGTAACCGAAGCACCCGACACTGTCAAATTTTGCGCGATCCTTCTAGAAATATTTCCATTCCTTCTAATAAACCCTTTAAACCAAGTTTTGTCAGATCTGTTATTCTTAAAGGGATTCTTTCGTTTCAAATCTTGCATTAACTGTTGAACACTGTTTAGAAATTCATCAATAGTCACAGGGAACCCTGTTTTGCCTACATCAATAATCCACTTCACTAGAATATTTTCTTCCTCTTTAGTGAGAATAGACGGTGGACCCATTTTCCTTTGAACTGGCGTTTTTCCTTTTACTTTATATAATAGAATTATTCGTGGAACTCCATTTTTTTGGCTGAAGCTGCAACAGATACACCACGTTGACGAACTTCCTTTATTGCTACTATCATCTGTTCCTCAGAGTATGACAAGAACCTTTCTTTTACTGGTGGCATCGTCCTGAAAAGAAAAAGTAAAAATGATTTATTTCTGGTTAATAGGAATGGCGAAGGAAAGATTTAGAAAGATAAACCTATTTTGTGAGTCACTGAACAAAGTTTTAAGGAAAAGACTCATTAAATATGTTATAGAGCATTTCGACGTTTGAAGCAGAAACATGGACTTTGAAAAAAAAGAAAAAGACGAAGCTTCGAAATATGGGCGTGGAGGAGAATAAAGCAAGCCGGGTAGATAAAACTAATCAGGAGGAGTTGCAAAAGCAGGAGAAACGAGAGCAAAATTGGAGACAATCAGAAATTGGAAAATAAATTGTTTGGGACAGTATTGGTTTAGGGAAGGGATTGTTATTTTGAAAGATGTGATACGGTGTATTATAGCAGAGGAAAGAACTTGAATGGAGGTTGCAACAGATAAACAGTATTACAAAGGGAGGCTAATACGTTGAGACAAGGAGATTAGCGGGAGATCGATACAAATGAAAGCTGAATAGCTAACGAAAAATTACCTACCGTTAATGGCAGAACACTTTTAATGATAATTTGCATGCTATTAATTTAACAGAATATTTCATGAAAGAACGTTTATGTGATCCTCGTTGAAAAAATCTGCACGGGCCCAACTTTTTGGCCCAAGCCTAACCTCAACTCACAAATGCCACAACCCAAACTCTTTCCCTGTAGCGTTTGATTGTTATAAAAATCATTAGTCAATTCATGTAAATTGGTCTTATGGCGTATATTTTGTAATACCTTTACAGAAAAGAAAGTATTACGGGAATACTTTCATGAATTTTATTCTGATAATTTACAAGAAAAGATTCATTAAAAACCTGAAAGTATTTTTTCAGCCAACGAAGAGTGATTCAGTACTTGACATGCACTGGTGTCAGTGTTTGACACCCATGTCAACTACTAGTTCCATACAGTTGTTTTAATTTATAAAGCAACTGATAACATTTCCCATTATAACAAGATGTTTGAAGCGGCAAACGTCAACTTTAGAACAAGAACGGTTGGAACTAGTACTTGACACGGGGTGTCAAGTTCTGAAACTCACGTTAAATTGAGTTTTAGTAAATGACACCCCTCCAACAACAATCAATTTTCTGTCCAAGCTTGTCGCTCTGATTTTGTTACGTAGCTGTACTCTTCTAAGATGGCGAATAAAGTACTTGTAGCAATACAATACAAAATTTTGTAAGTTATTTATGAATAGAGAGTACTTACCTTCTTAACGAAATTCGCTACAAAACCTTATCAAAAAGCTAATCCTCACACTGGTTTCAAGAAATACAATGTCACTCTTTCCCGTAACGCATGTTTTTTGCAGTGGTGCCAGGAAATAATCAGTGAAAGCCCGGTGTACAATTTGTTTCTACTTTCGTGTCCGTATGACATCGAATAACCTTATTATTTGAACTTTCCTTGCCAAGTGTCAATTACTGGATTCCTGTCAACTACTAGTTCCTTTACCTTATATAATTTATATAGAATTCACGAGTTTTCCTCTTGCCGATCAGGGTGACTGATAAGAAGCTTTTCTTATCTATTTTTGTTGATATGTTAAATTTGTTTCTATTGTTCTTAATAGTGTAATCAAAGTGCTTCTAGTTCGATTCCCGGCGGGGACACAAGTGGTTCGGAATCCATGTTAAACTATAGGTCCTGTCCTTAGGACGTCATCTTCATGCTATGGAAGGCAATGGCAAATCACCATCTGTTCACCTAGCTCTGGGACATTCAGGTCAAGAGCTGCCTTCGGGAAGAACACCTATCACCATCATCATTGTTCTTAATAATTTAACTAGTCTTTTTAACAGCACATTATTTACCGAGCGCAATGGTAGAGCGTTAGTGTAGGATTCGGGAGGTCATGGGTTCGATTCCAGCGGCCGACCATCCTGACAGGTTTTTTCAGATACTTTGCCCAGACACACCAGGAAAATGCAGGGATGGCACATTGAACATAGGCCCTTGCTAGTATTGCCACGAGACGAGACGAGACAAAAAATGGCTACACTAAACAAGACGAGACAGAGTTCTCATAATGCAAAGTATACATCTTATCGTGACGAGACACTCTCTGGATAAGATGAATTCGAGACAGTCTAAATCTCGTCTTGTCGGCAACATTAACCCTGGCCGACATCTTCCCAAATCCTTTCCCCTCCCCTATCCCGGCCTGAGCTTTAGGTGCCTAAGACTATCGGCTTAATAGATAGATACAATTATAATTTTTTTCCTATGCAAATATAAACACTTTATTTCTAATATTCCTTAATGAAAACGATCCAGTGTTTCTGAATGTAACTTATTTTTCTGATTATTTCTCTTTGGCATTGAGGGACAGTTTTATAACTATGGATCTAACACGATAAAATACCTTCGCATCAAATAATTCTAATCAAAGATTCGTGTTTTCTTTCATATTTCTAGCTATAACAAACAATGCCAAAGAGCGAAGCATAGCAGCCATTTGATAGCAACTCACAACACGTGCTGTTGCCAAACAAACATACGCAGACGCTAACTCCACTTTCAAGTAGCGCCGCATTTGCAGTGCCAATCCTGACTCTAGTGGAGAGATTTTATAACTCTACGGAGCAGACATGCATTGTCGAGGTTTCCCGAAGTCAGCTCATTTTTTTAACCTCTAGTTATAAGTAACTTCGATAGCGACATTTTGCAATGAAATTTTGTTTACACACCTCCGCCCGCTTACAGCAAGGAGTCTTCAACTTTCCTTTGGCTTACAGTACACTACGTATTGTCCGAGTTTTATTAATACCTAAGTGTATTTTACCAAAGGCAAAATACATATAAAGGCATCTACAAATTGTTAAAAGTAAGTATATACAGCCGTAACGGCAATTATTATTTTCCTAAAAAATCGTACATAGGTTCCATAAGCGTCCAAGTGTTCATATAAGTCACTATTGTGTCACAAATATTTTGATCATAAATAATCCTTAGATTCGTAGTATTTTTCTCACGTCTGCCTGCATAAATACTTAGGTTAAGCAGATTTTCCAGTAAGTAAATGGAAGTGTTCGATTGTCTTACGTATTTCTGTTCCTTTAAGTGAGATTGAGCATAGTGTACAAGGGCCCATAAACCTCTTCCCTTATATTTTTTAATGTAAAACTTTGTTATATATATATATATAAATCTAAGAAGATATATTAGGCACATAATTTATTGAAATACAGTTTTGTTTGCTAGCATGAAATGTTATATTGTTTTTCAAATATACATATTATTGAAATTCGTAAAATATTCCTCTTTGTGCTTTGTTTTTGCAAGCTGGTAAGTACAAGATGCTGTACAAAGGTGTAAGGTGAATCCATGCATAACAATATTAACTAAGTACTAAAATTCACAAGCTTTAGGTTTACCAAAGTTAGTTCTTACAAAGTCGCACGTACTTCAGATCAGTGCGTTCAAATCATTAAAGTAGAGCGGCAAATATTAATAATGCGTCAGTAGAATTGTGCATTTTTTAGGTAGAAAGAACCTTGAAACTTGGCCAAACGTAAATTATAACACACTAGATATTTTAAGCGTTGCCCAGTGTCATTATATTTTCTGCAATCTGACGGGACAAAAATATTGCGTGAAAAATATGCGAAGTTTGTGAAATCTTGTGAGTCAACGAGCACTGAAACACACAACTAAACCACATTACCGGTCTGAGTATGGATTATGATGAACAAACAACTCACATGTATGGATAAGGATATATAATGTAAATTTAATTGAAAGTAACTATACAATAAAAAAAAAAACTATAGTAACTATTGCATACAAACAATTAGAGCTGAGACCAATTATATACAAGTTGTAGCAGAAGATATAATGTAACAAGCACACAACGTATAGCAGGTAAATAGAAATTAAAGTTCAGGAAGTATATACAGCGAATCAAAATATATTTGGACGAATTTTAGCAATCACATGCAAAATAGAAACAAATATTTTGTTTGTTTTGTGCCTGGTAGCATATTGTACAACTCATCAGTGGCGGCTCGTGGTCAAACTCGTAACCGAAGTGCATCCAAATAACAAATTTACCCATTCTCTATTCATTCCGAATTTCCTGGACTGACTGGTTTACCCGTAATGCCGCTTACCATATTAAATGTTGATGAATATTTGTAGAGAAATTAACTGCTAAAAGTTGGGACCCACTATAAATATGTAAATATAGTTGAAGATATGACAAATTTCGCCGACGACTGAGCGTGGGAACAACAAACATGCCCATGTTAGTATACGACCAAGAAAAATGTAGTACTTTGCTAAATTTCATTCACAAGAAGTCATTCGGCAGTGAAAAAGCTAATTTTGTAGAAGAATTTTCCACTTTTAGAACAGAGAATAAAGTACTAGACTGGCATAGTGTAGTTATACAGTATATTTATTGTTTATTTGTATAAAGCTCATTAACTGAGAAGAGAGTACTAAATAACTTCCTAATTAAAATGTCCAAATCGAACATTCCACCCTTTAAGTGTGAAGCAGGAAGAACGGAATAAACCAAAACACCAGTTGCATGAACTATCGCAGCGTAGGGATTTAAACTGAGACTTTGTCCTCCTTTTCAGAATACTATACTCATCGACGTAGCGTTGTATTATTAATTTGTGGTTTGATACGCACATTTCCAATGCCAATATTAGACGGATTCAAATGAATGTACAGTGCATTAGTGACGGGGACCGAACAGCCATAACTCAGTTGATAGAGCGTCGGTTTAGCAATCGAAAGGTCTTGGGATTGTTCCCAGCGACCGCCATCCTGATTGATGTTTTTCGTAAGCTACACTAATCAAATACCGGGATGGTAGTCTGCTTCCAAACTTGGGATGGTAGCTACTGAACGAAAGTTGCCTAAATGTCATGCAAAGACAAAATCAGTGATGAAAATGATATCCCGTGGAAATGCAAATGGAAAGAATAACTAGGTATATATTCTAGGTCTTGTAAATACGGAAAAGTGATAGCTTTCTCAACCCAAAAATTATTTCCATAAAGACACACCCAGCATTGAAGGACCTTTATATATGCTGAGTGCTAAAAGTTTAATATTATTATTAGAGGAAGGGAATGGATAGAGAGAAAAAATACGAATGAAATTAGATGATGGCCTGTTTAAAATATTCTTCGTGACATTTTCAGTTCTCAGGCTCCTCTAAATTCAACTTATTTTCTGCTTCAAAATTTATTATTCGAACAATACATACACAGTGATTTTTCAGATGCAGTGCACAATTTTAGAGTATTGTTTGAAGTTTAGTTTAATTTACATTTAAATTACTGGCATCTAAGGTCTAAGCTCGTCATACGTCTGAAGAATGGCGTCCCTTGGCGAACATTTCATTACACCTGAAACGAGAGCCGAGCTGGTGTTCCTTAGTTGCCATCCCATTGGGAAACACCTGCTTTCGAACCCACCAATAGGCCATATTGGCTGATGTTTTTCCAGTTTGCGCGCTCTCGCATCAGCTTGATGCTGTGACAGTTCCTTCCTTCCGTCTACTTTCCCCATCCTGGCCTAATGTAAACAAAACATGACTAAAGGCTATAAATAAAATTCAATTCAAATACACTCGTAACGAGATTGATACTGACTTTCAGGTGATG
>JAGDQP010050598.1:0-13129 GCA_022664845.1 Lepisma saccharinum | reverse complement strand
TGACTCAGCATCGTGAGGACAATTGGGGCTGCTGTGAATAAAAGACACAGTGAGAGAATCGGCTCTCCTCTGCCAACCCGTCTGGTCAGCGTGGGAGCAATAGACAAACTCATCCAGCAGTGGATTGAATATGGCTGTGATTAATTATTTATATAACTACCCTTAATAAGCAACCGTGAAAAATTGGGTACAGATCGATCCTTCGATATGCATATGAGAACCCACAATATATTTAATAGTTATACCATAAATTATGCGCTAAGAGAGGTGCGTGTCGAGCCAGTCAACAGTTACTAGGCTGGTCCATATAAAATAAAGTTTCGAAGGGAGGTTAGGGCGGGTAAGTTGAACGGTTTAGAAGCTTGTACCGAACAAACAATCATACATATATATTTAATCTGCCGAAGGGAATTGGGTACTCAAGAAGTCCTTGCAGGTTTGAGTTGCTTGGAGAATGGGAATTTTCGCAATAGAAGTCGAAGATATATACGAGTATGTACAGAATATTTTCGATAATTTAAAATCCCATTATAAGTTGGCAATGGGATACTTCAAGGCAAAAGTAAGGACTAAGCGGAGCAGTAACAAGCAAGTGAGAAAGTTTGCATTTGGCAAAAGAGACAACAGAGAAGAACGAGGAAGTGAAGAGAGACTAATAAAGTTTTCAGAAACCAATAAACGATTAATTTTGAGTGCAACTTTTAAGAAGAAAACTCAGATGAAATGAACATAGGAAGGCTCAAATGGAGCTGAAAACAAAATAGATTATATTCTATCAAATAACGGAAAATGCTCAAGACTTGCATCTTCTGAACAGTTTCGAAATCTCGAGTGATCGTTGGGTAGTGAGATGAGAGTGAAATAAACACTAGGTTAGAGAAGGTTATCAGAGGAAGTCGTCGTTTGATTGAAAAAATAAACTAGAGAAAAGCAGACAGATATCCGGTACAGAACTAATCAACACAGTCAGCGCCCGGGAAGAGATAGAAGATTAAGAAGATATAAATTGCAGAAAATAATGTACTGACCGGAATAATAAGAGAGAAAACAAAAGAAATAGTAGCATGACAAAGGAGAGTAAAATCTAGGAAGAAACAAAACTTTTGGTGAACACAAAAGGGAAATAAAAAGGGAGAAAATACAATAACTAGAATCGAATATAAAGATATAAATAAAACCTTAAGGAAGAATGTACGAAAATACAACACAAATATTGTTAGGTAAGAAACTACTGAAAACAGCTTGAAGAAAATCAAACAAAACAGTTCTTGAGCTGGGGAAAAGCAAATACTGGCGGTTGAGGAACCTGATAGGACGGTAACCAGAAATTAGAAAAATATTTTTTTTTAAAAAATAAAGAGATTTAAACTACTCCGATGAAGAACTAGGAAGAGAAAAGGGAGAGGAAAATGATGTAGAAATTCCAGATATAATGAAATAATATACCTTATTACTGTACCAATTCTTTGAAGCTAGATTGAAAGTGAGTGAAGAGGGCGGAAACTGCCAATGGTAAAGTGTTTCTGTGTAATGTGAACATCCCAGAAATGACATTATATTTCCAAGAATCAGACCAGTCGCACACACTTAAATATTTTAGAAAAGTTCCTTGATATATTCGCTAATCTATCTGAGAAATGTCGGGATTTACAGTAATCGCTAAGAATCTTGAAAAAAGCACCAAATAATTTATTTCACGTGATTGGAAATTATTAAATTACAGTATATCACTCGCCTGTTTCGTATCAAATGCTCTTTATTTTAAATAATGTTCAATCTTCTGTGTTAGGTGCTTCAACCTTTGTCAGCAACATATCAAAATTTCTCCTCACTTTAACTATACTCGGTCAAAGTTGCGCCCTCAACTTGGGGGTTTTGGGGGCTACGCCCTCTTTATCATAGCCAGACTCTGCGGGTTATTGTTTCCCTTGATATCGATCTGTACCAAACCCACAGGGGGCTGCGCTCCCATAGTGAAATTTTGCTCCATTTTTTGTAACCTACTCGTCATGGTACACATTAATACGAAATTTCGTTTGTCTAGCCTAAGTGGTTTAGAAAATGGGTTTTCGGGCGGCCATTTTCGATTAAAGATGGCGACTTTTTAAATGTTTTATTATATTGTCGTGACTTACTTGTGAAGGTACACCTTCAAATAAAATTTAATTTCTCTAGCTCAAACGGTGTCGAAAATTATTTTTGGGCGGAAATTTTGAATCCAAGATGACGACTTTCCTAAAATTTTGTATTATTTTCCTAAACTAATAATTATGATACACCTTTATGCTAAATTTCGCATCTCTAGCTAAACCGTTGTATGAAATGGATTTATAAATCCGCCATTTTGGATCCAAGATGGCGTCTTAAAATACATTGTTTAATATTTTGTTAACCTACTATTGATATTTTACCACCATGACAAATTTCATTTCAGCATGTTTAGGATGTGCATTCTATACAACAATGGGTTTGGCGGCCATTTTAGATCCAAGATGGCGACTTTTTAAAACATTTTATTATATTCTCGTGACTTACACGCAAAAACACAACTTCAAATAAAATTTCATTTCTCTAGCTCAAAATGTGTCGATAATGAATTTTGGGCGGCTATTTTGAATCCAAGATGGTGACTTTCGCAAAACATTTTATTATTTTCCTAAACTACTAGTTATGATACACATTTATGCTAAATTTCGTACCTCTAGCTCAAAGGTTGTCGAAAATGAAATGTTAAGTCCGCCATTTTGGATCCAAGATGGTGTGTTTGGGTAAATTGTGTAATTTTATCTTAACCTACTATTGATAATGTATCTCTATACCAAATTCCATTTTAAAAGCAAAAGTAGTTTAGGCTGTGTATTTTATACAATAATGGATTTGACGGCCATTTTGAATTGAAGATAACGACTTTTACAAAATTTGAAAATAGTTTCTTATCCCACTAGCGATAATGTACCTTCATATCAAGTTTCATTTCAATAGCTTCAGCCGTTTACGTTACCTATTCTATACAACAATGAGTTTGGCGGCCATTTTGGATCCGAGATGGCGAGCTTTTCAAATTGTAGGATTATTCCCTTTACCTACTCATGGTCCTACACCTTTATTCCAAATTTGGTGTTTCTTGCTCCAGTAGTTTGGCCTGTGAATTTATATGGGTGAATCAGTCAGTGTCTATGAGGCTATATAGTATGTGGATTCACTTTGCTTCGCTGGGGCGAGGCCCCCAGACCACCTTGGGAGCTGCGCTCCCAACATCAGGGTTTGGGGGGTTTCGCCCCCTTTATCGTAAACAGAGACTCTCTGGCCGACTCCATGGTACAAAAATATCACCCACCGGGGCTGCGCACCCATATGTTTTTTTTTCACTATTGTTGTCACCTACTTGTCATGGTACACCTTCGTACCAAATTTCATTTGGCTAGCCTTAGTGGTTTATAAAATGTGTTTTCGAACGCCCATTTTGGATTAAAGATGGCGACTTTTTTAATGTTATATAATGTTGTCATGATCTACTTGTGAAGGTACACCTTCATGTAAAATTTCTATTACCTAGCTCAAACGGTGTTAAAATTAATATTTGGGCGGCCATTTTGAATCCAAGATGGCGACTTTCCCAAAAGTTTGTATTGTTTTCGTAAACTACTAGTTATGGTATCTCTGTACCAAATTTCGTATCTCTGTTTTAAACGTTGTGGAAAATGCATCTTTAAGTCCGCCATTTTAGATCAAAGATTGCGTCTTTGGGTACGTTGTGTTATATTTTCGTAACCTACAATTGATAATGTACCACCATACGAAATTTCATTTCAGTAGCTCAAGCGATTTAGGTTGTGTATTCTATACAACAATGAGTTTGGCAGCCATTTTGGATCCAAGATGGCAACTTTTAGAAAAATTGAAAATATTTTTGTACCCTACTAGCAATAATGTATCTTCATACCAAATTTCAATTCAATAGCCCAAGCGGTTTAAGCTCTCTATTCTTTAAAACAATGGGTTTAGTGGCCATTTTGGGTCAAAGATTGCGACTTTTTCAAAATGTCGGATTTTTTCCTTTACCTACTTATGGTCCTACGCCTTCATACCAAATTCGGTGTTTGTAGTTCCAGTAGTTTGGCCTGTGAATTTATATGGGTGAGTCAGTGAATGAATCAGTGAGTGAGTGTCCATGGGGCTATATAGTATGTAGACTCGCTTTGCTTCGCTGGGGGCGCTGCTCCCAGGCCCCCGTGGGAGCTGCGCTCCCAACATCAGGGTTTGGGGAGCTTTCCCCCCCTTTATCTTAATCAGACACTCTCTGGCGGTCTGCGCTTCCATATCACAATTGTACCACCCACCACGGGACTGGGCCCTCATAGGTTTTTTTTACCATTTTTGTAACCTACTCCTCATGGTACAATTGTGATTGTATGACATGATGGTATGACAACCTTCATACCAAATTTCGTTTGTCTAGGCTTAATAATTTAGGAAATGGGTTTCCAGGCAGAATTTTGGATTAAAATGGCGACTTTCTAACGTTTTATTATATTGTCGTGACTTACTCTTGAAGGTACGTCTTCAAGTAAAATTTCATTTTTCTAGCCCAAACGGTGTCGAAAATGGTTTTTGGACGGTCATTTCGGATCCAATATGGCGACGTTTCTAAAAATTTGTAATATTTTCCTAAAATACTCGTTGTAATGCAAATATATGCCAAATTTCGTATCTCTAGCTCAAACGGTGTCGAAAATGCATTTTTAGATCCACCATTTTGGATTCATGATGGCGTCTTGGTATACATCATGTAACATTTTCTTAACCTAATAGCGATAATGTACCTTTATGCCAAACTTCATCTCTGTAGCTTCAACGGTTTAGGGTCTCTTTTCTTCTTTTCTATACAACAATATGTTTGGCAGCCATTTTGGATTCAAGATGGTGACCTTTTCAACAATTTGTAATATTTGCCTAAACTATTCGTCATAATACACCTTCATACCAAGTTTCGTGTCTCTAACTCAAACGGTGTGGAAAATGCATTTTTAACGTACGCCATTTTGGATCCAATATGACGTCTTTGGATAAATTGTGTAATATTATGTTGACCTACTATTGATAATGTACCTCTATACGAAATTTCAATTCAATATCCCCTGTAGTTTAGGCGGTGTATTCTATAAAACAATAGGTTTAGCAGTCATTTTGGATCCAAGATGGCTTCTTTCAGCACATCTCGTAATATTTTCGTAACCTACTGGTGACATTCTACCTTTGTAACCAATTGCATTTCAATAACCCCAGGCGTTTAACCTGTATATTCTAAACAACAATGGTTTTGGCGGCCATTTTAGATCCAAGATGGCGGCGTTTTTAACATTTGATTATATTGCTGTGACTTACACGTGAAGACACAGCTTCAAATAAAATTTCATCTTTCTAGCTCAAACTGTGTCGAAAATGATTTTTTGGGCGGCCATTTTAAATCCAAGATGGCGACTTGCCCAAACATTTTATTATTTTCCTAAACTACTAGTTGTGATACACCTTTATGCTAAATTTCGTGCTTCTAACTCAAAGGGCGTGGAAAATGCATTTTTATCGTACGCCATTTTGGATCCAAGATGGTGTCCTTGGGTAAATTTGTAATATTATTTTAACCTGCTGTTGATAATGTACCTCTATACGAAATTTCATTTCAATATCTCCAGTAGTTTAGGCTGTATATTCTATACAACAATGAGCTAAGCAGACATTTTGGATCCAAGATGGCGTCTTTCAACACATCTCGTAATATTTTCGTAACCTACTGGTGATATTCTACCTTTGTACCCAATTGCATTTCAATAACCCCAGCCGTTTAGCCTGTATATTCATCACGACAATGGTTTCAGCGGCCATTTTGGATCCAAAATGGTGACTTTTTTAACATTTGATTATATTGTGAAGACTTACACGTAAAGACACAGTTTCAAATAAAATTTCATTTCTCTAGCTCAAACGATGTCGAAAATGATTTTTGGGGCGGCCATTTTGAATCCAAGATGCCGACTTTCCCAAAATATTTTATTATTTTCCTAAACTACTACTTATGATTAGGATTTACGCTAAACTTCGTGCTTCTGCCTCAAAGGTTGTGGAAAATGAAATTTTATGTCTGCCGTTTTGGATCCAAGATGGCGTCCTTGGGTAAATTGTGTAATATTATATTAACCTACTATTGATAATGTACCTCTATACCAAATTTCAATTCAATAACCCCAGTACTTTAAGCTCTCTTTTGTATACAACAATGGGTTTAGCGGTCATTTTGGATCCAAGATGGTGACTTTTCCAAAATGTCGGATTTTTCCCTTTACCTACTCATGGTCCTACACCTTCGTACCAAATTTTGTGTTTGTAGCTTTTGTGGTTTGGCCTGTGAATTTATATGGATGAGAGTGTAGTATGTGGATTGATGGATTGGACGAAAAATCCTTTGGACTAAATGTCGACTGGACGAAAAATCCATTGGACCAAATGTCTTGTGGACGAAAAATCCGTTGGACCAAACGTCCATTGGACGAAATGTCTTGTGGACGAAAAATTCGTTGGACCAAAAGTTTATTGGACGAAATGTCTTGTGGACGAAAAATCTATTGGACGAAAAGTCAATTGGACCAAATGTCCTGTGGACGAAAAATCTGTTGGATCAAAAGTCGATTGGACGAAATGTCTTGTGGACGAAAATTCTGTTGGACGAAATGTCTTGTGGACGAAACATCTGTTGGACGAAATGTCTTGTGGACGAAAAATCCGTTGGGCGAGATGTCTTGTGGACGAACTGTCAATGGACGAAATGTCTATGGACTAAATATCCCTGGACTAAATGTCGTATCGACACAAGGTCTTTGGACGAAACGTCACCGGGCAGTAGGAGTGCATTTATTGTGCACAAAGAACCGTATGATATGTGATTAACGCATTTGTAAGCAAAAGTTTTCCTAATATTTTACTTTTGAGTTGTTTCTTAAGACTTTTAAAGTCGAAATTACTACAATATCAGTAGTTGTGAGCTAGTTAGCGTACCGAAAGTGTACAAAGAAGTGTACTGTATGTGTAGAAATCTATTTTAAGTTGAAATATCAGGTATATATTGCCTCAGAGGGCATGCAAAAACTATATAACAGAATTATAGACGCTACTTTTAAAATAATCTACCTTAATACAAGCTGATTATTCCTTTGAATCGAATACGAGACGCATCTGGACTATATTTGAAATCTGATTTTACCCTAATACAAGGTGTTTATTCTTTTATGCAATGAAAAACCTATATAACACGTCTTCTGACGTGCATGTTTAAGTAGAACTTAGTCGATTAGCAACTGTTTTGAAGGCTATTTCCTGCTTCACATAGGTATTCATTAGCGTTTTTAGGAGAAAAGACCTCTTTTGAAATAGGAAAAGAATGAATTAAACATCATACTATCACTTTGGAGAACTTATTTAACAGATAATTTAACTAGAAATGAGTTTTTTGCATTGTATTTTACCCCTGGAAAGAATTATTTGGTGGTAATCTATAGCACAAACATGATTATGATGTGTTTAAAGCGGACTTCTCAGATGAAATTGCAACTATTTTCAGTGTTTGTTATCAGGAAGGGAGTTCTTACAGTCAATATATAGGGAGAAAAGTGACATTTGAAGTAGAAATAAGTTTAATTAAACACAAAAAGGACTAATTGATGTGAAACTTAGAGAATGAAGTCCTCTTATTTACCGATACGTACTGTGAAAGAGATATTCAAACATGATTTTAAGCAGAAAACTAGTCTTTGAGCTACTTTTGAAACCCGAAAATACGAGAATAACGCCATATTAGAGGTTAGTTGTTACAAAATAAATTCTTGAATATGAAAATGGCGCCACTAAGATGGATGATTACCCGAATTTGACCAGCTGCAATACAATTTTGTTAATATAGAACATTGAAATAGGTATTTCAACACAAATAGTAGAGAAACAAACTATATCTTCACGAAAAATATGGTACGAAGGACTCACTGTTTCGATTTTCTCGCGTGAGGCACTGTTCAGAATGGAGTTTAGACATTATTTTACTTGTACGCTTTGCATATTAATTGGGAAATCAACTCTGGTAAATCAAAATTGCCTATATTATGCGCTTTATTAATATAAAGAGAGGTCCTAAGAACCATATGTAGTCAATATGTAACAAGAAAACCGTCATTGAAACTAGGTTGAACGCGTATTTGGAGGCGAAAAGCATGGATTTACATAGTACCGAACAATATATAGCGAGAAAACTCACATTTGAAGTAGCTTGAACATGATCTTAGATATCATCTACTCTTTCAGTTGTATTTTATGAGTATATAACGATTTTGCATGTATGTTATGGCCGAAAAGACTGTTTGATTAAGAAGAGAAGTAGTACTTGAAGTACTTTGAATCAAATGAAAACTAGAAAGAGTTGATTATAGCTAAAAAGACTGTTTGAAACCACATTTAGTCGTAACATAAGAAGAAAATGAGGTCTATTGGACTGCTTGTTGTCTCAATTCAAGTGATTGACATCTTAGAATTACAATGTACTCTCTCCTTATACGACACGGATTGATAAATCTACCGTTCCTGAGACCATGTAGCTGACTTGTATTGAACATATTAATGAATTAAATTGGGTATAGCCTTCATATTTAGTGTTTTGTAAGGTAGATAAAAACAAATATAAGGGTAATGAGAAATTATAATTACTTACTTTTATATTTTTCCCTGCCAGAATCTTAGGTAGTATAATGTAACAATATTTCCTAAGGTTACGGGACTTGACTGATGACTGCTGTCGCCTGATGCAAGAACATTTCCCGCATATGCCAACTTTTGCAGAACCCCGTCAGAAACACACATAAACATACACACATTAAGAAACTAGCACTGCACACCGGAAGTCCATGCCTTGCTTTCACAGCCTGCAACCATATGTTTACTTGAAACAGGAAGAGTAGGAGACAGGTGGGGGAAAGAGTCTGTGAGAGAATATCACAGCCAGCTGGCATTGCTGAACAAGTAGTGTTGTCATCTTACACTTAACAGTGTTTCCATCTTAAAATAATTTAATAAGTTATTCTTTACCATTTGTATAGTAACTCAACAACGTCAACAAGAGTTGCCAACTTATACCAAACTTTTAAGTGTTGCCAACCATTGATTATTTTAATAAAATGATATCACCAAGTTTTCTCATTGTCTGATATGCTCGGATGTTAGACTACATTTCCAAAAGCAAAGTATCTTACTGGTATTGTTAGGTTGCATATCTCACAGGATACGGACTGCAAAAGGAGTATCCAACTGTACTTCATAACTACAAAACTTTTAAAAGTGTTAATACACTCGTCTCGTGCTCCAGTAGGCTCTATAAATAAAATAGCATTTTTGTAGAATTGTAACAAGAACTAACCAAACAAGCACTAGCACACTAGGTAATGACGTCATTTGAATTTAAATAATCTGATTGGCTGATGAAGTCAATAAATTGCCATGACGATTCGATTGTGACTTAATCTGCTGCAGCTGAATCAGGAAACAATGGCTAGCTGTGAGTGTACTTTTGCCGAGGTGACTGTCGACTGTGTGCTGTCAAGTCTTGAAGAATGGACACCCTGCTTTAGTATAATTTGTGATGAGTGTTTTCACGATATTTCCTTTGACTTTGACCATGAGTGTAGACTTAAGCAAGGAAATTACTCTACTTCGTATGGTTGACGTATTACAACTCCCTTGATTTGTGATCAGATATATCAGAAATTTACTGAATCGCACACTGATTCTATTGATATACTGCATAAATTTCTTACGACTTACAAGAAAATGGTGACAGATTCCGAATGTAAGGACAATTCGCTTAATCTTATGGATGAAAGATACATTGCATCCATGGACTTGTACCAACAAAGATCTTCACTCCTTTTAACTTTCAATACACACAAGGACTGGTATTTATATAGGAAATAAAATAATTGATTTGTACTAACAAGGAACTTTTTATTTGTGCATAAGTAAGATATATACAGACTCAAACATTTTCCAAGTGCTACAAAAGTGTTGTGACTATAGACTTGATACAAACAGTGGTGCTTTTCCAGACAAGTGATACAAACAATGCTGAAATAAGAAAAACTGGTATAAATTATTGTGTTTAAAGACAACTAATACAAAATACTGATACATAAAGTGAAACCATAGTAAATATTTTTCTTGTACAATGAAAAGGATATGATAATAAAAAGTTAACAAAAATTCTGATTTCCATTTTTATTCCAATCTCCTTTAACAAATTTACCTTACAAGACAATATTATACGTAAGTATTAAATAAAACTTACAAAAGTATTTGCCTTTTCAAAAAATGGTAAAGAAATTTTGTCATTTTGTTTTACAAAAATTATTTCGTAACAAAATTATTCTATTCAAAATATTCGTAAAAAAATTTGTAAGAAAAAAATGTTTGCAATAAAAAAAATCGGAACAGAAAGTTTTAGTAAGAAAATAGTTTCTAAGAAATAAAGTTTGCAGCAAAAAGTTTAAAAAAATTCATAAGAAAAAAGTTTGTAACAAAAAGTTTTAGTAAGAAAAAAAATAAGAAAAATGTTTGCAACAAAAACAATGGAACAAAAAGGTTTCGTAACAAAAACATTTTAGTAAGAAAGAAAAATTTGTAAGAAAAAGTTTGCAACAAAAAAATGGAACAAAAAGTTTTCGTAACAAAAACATTTATAAGAAAAAAAATTTGTAACGAAAAGTTTTCATACGAAAAATCTTGAAAATAGTTTTTCTAACAAAAAAAGTTTTCGTAACAGTTTGTTTATCCATTTTATAAAAGTTCTTTCGGTTTTTCTTGTTTGCAGAAAAAATCTACCTTTTTAAAAATGTTGTTACAAGAAGAGGTTGTACTGTATTGTTTTCAGAAAATGTTTTAGGTAGCAAGGTGTTTTCTCCGTTTTGGTTTTAATCAAGTTCATTTTTCTTAGAAATACAAAAACTGAGTGAACATTACAGAATCTATAATTTTGTTTGAAAGAAGATAATTACAACTAAGTTGAACTCTGAATATAACATTGCTTACAAATAAAACTAACATTTACGCAAAATAATACACAACAGATTTCTCGCTTAGACAAACACATGAGTTGAGAATCTACAGTTTTTATGTAGTGACTTGTCAATTGAACACCAGAGAAAGTAGACAACAACTATAACCATTAGACCAACAGGGACAAAATGTCTGGATTCCTTACTAAACAACACTAAGCTTTACACCAAACAAACAGAGACTTTTGGATTTTTAGTTGACACCAGTAGGCAAAGAGGAAATCAAACAAACCATTGTGCAGTAGAGAAATCGAATGAGGAGTTGCCTACAAGATTTGTCCAAGATAAGAAATCGGATTTTCTTAAGATAATTCTTGCAAGTGCATCACAAGAAACTTAATAAAAGACATTCTTTTAACCTAACTAATTATGAATTCAAGGTCGAAGTTGTAATTCTCTGGAATAACAGCAAGATAATACTTTTAGTTCATATATTTACCAATATACAAGTATTACTGACTAGACAAGAAAACAGTACTGCGCAGATTTAGTGCGCAACAAGGTGACTTCATTCGCAGGAGTTTGGAGTCTCTGAGTTGGATAAATATTTGTAGCATTTTCTTACTTTCCTACCAGACTTGGAACGACTGAAGGGATCAATATGGCTGGTGTAGTTGACTCTAGAGTATTAGTATTTGTTGGAGATGAAGAAGATCTTGCCAGTAGTATGTCATGTGAGCTACCTTTAAATAACTCAGAGGAGTTTGACGTTATAGTGGTGGATGGAGACAACATTAGCAGCGATAATTTATGTGAGATAGCTTTGTGTGTTGCAGAAGACGACACAGAGATGGCCGACGAACTTGTCAATGAATGTGTGTGATTGTACATTGAACAGTGCCTCAGTCGGATGTATTTGGGAAGCGTTGAAACGTTGCGAAAGTAGTGACTACTTACTATGTCAGGGATGCTTTTTACACTGGATAAATCCAAACACGCATATGTGCAATCGTGGGAACAAGTATTTGGATGTGAAAACGACACGTATTTTATGTAAGCCAGCCATTTTAAGAGAACTCTATAGAATATACAGAGAAACTCATTTAAAAACCAATCGCAACTATCAATGGTTTGTCATCAATATGGAAAATAAAGCAGAAATTATAGTTCCCCTGGCAAGAAGTGAGTTCCTGAACAAGGACAATTCAATTACCCTACATCATTAGTGCTTGGTTCTACTTTGAGATGTGTTAATATCCTACCTATAGGAACAAGTTTTCTCCAAAACTTTAAGCAGATATTGAACAGATATACGACAAAAGCTTTGCGTGCATATGTAAGGAATAGAGTTACTAATGGTTATCAGTGGGTGACAAATATCAAAAGTGAACAAACTGAATTCAAAGCGAATGGTAGATGACAGTTATTTAATTTATTGTTGTAAGTGAAATATGTCTTAAACGATGTTCCAAGTTAAAGTATATTTCTATTAATATCATGTAAAAGTGACAAGGAAGTGTAAAAGTGAACTATAGAAGCAAACTATGGAAGTGGTAGGTGCTTTCAGAACTATATTACATTGCATTCAGATATTATCCTAAAAGATATGATTTGTTTTATTGAAGTGTAAGTGTTGTATATTTTTGCTTTTGTTCTTTTGCTTAGAATAAATTAGGAAAAGCATTCAAGATTTTTTTGTTTCACACTACACTTATGTTTGTTTGTTCCTATATAAATATTTTGGTATGTGATAATTGTATTCGTTCATTACTTCAAATAGCTTTCTTTGCCAACAAACAATTTTCGCAGGAAAAGACAATCTGAAACCATTCAATCGCTTCCATTCACATTTTCTATCAGGATAAGTTTTTTAAAGGGATAACAGTGATGAAACTTTAATGATGACGTGATTCATACGAATATTAAATAATTTGCTATACTTTTGAAAAATAACAAACCAAAAAATATTCAAGTTCATGTTTTCTTGAATGAAGCCTAACAAACTATTCATAAGAATAACCTATCAAAGACTGTTAGTTGCAACTTTG
>JAGDQP010050597.1:0-14201 GCA_022664845.1 Lepisma saccharinum | reverse complement strand
AATGTGCTTATTTTAATAATTATTAACTATTATCGTATATTCCGCAATACGCAGTTTTGTACAACTAATAAATCGAAATACCTTCAGCGATACTATACCAAACAGAATCTGCGTAAAGTCCCAAGTCCCAATTAATCTCAGCGTAAGAAGACTTGCTTTAAAGCATTCGTTTTGGATGACTTCGTTAGAAAACAGACGATTCTCTACTCCAGCTTCGCCAAAGAAAACCCTACATGTTTGAAGTGACGCACACAATGATGTACAATAAAGAAAATCATTGGCAGCAATTTGATGCATGAACTGATTTGTTCAGTAGCAAAAAAGCAATGGTGAGCTGTTTGAATGCTATGGTGAGCTGTATAACACACCTACGTAAAATATCATACATATTTCTAGGTAGAAGATATACAACACTTACATTGAAATAAGACACAATTTGCTGTGGCTTCGTGATCTTTTATATACTAGTTTGCATTGGAAATGGAAAGAATTTAGTTTTGAACCGTAAATCACCTCCTATTGCAGGCCTCCTGTGACGTACCAAACGCACAGGGCAACAAGAATCTCTCAGTAATCAATAAATAAAATCAACAAATGGAAATAGCTCAGGCATCAAATCTGCAAGGTAATTCTTGTATATTTAGAGCGGGTTGTGCAATGTTCCTTCTGCTATAAGCAGCCTCGTTTTACGGTAAAATAAACCACCTGAGTATTTGAAACAACCAGAGTAAAAGATGCCAGATATACTCGGCATTTTTATTTTATTGCTATTATATGACCTTGAGAGTGTTTGTCGTTACTTGGTAGTATTGCTATATGTGTTACGCAGGTATGCTAAAACTTTCGTTGAATTCGGCCCAAGGGAAGGGGGATATATGGTATTTTTGATAGCTACCCCGCATCGCTGACACCGTCCGCCATCCGGAATTACCCTGCCGTTGTCTGTCTGTCGCCCGCCTGCGCCATTTACGAAATGGATTACATCGGTGTACACTAGTATTATAAACTTGAACACTGTTAGGACCTAACAAGAATTAAATTTCATAATTTGATACAAAATTTAATTATTTTAGTCTTTCCCCGACTTGTAATGTACTCTTCTACGATTATATAAAAGCACATTTATTTATTTATTTATTATTACATTCTGTTGGTTTATCAATGTAATCTTCAGTGGATTCGTTAACTGGGGATACTGCAAAATGGATATTTGCTCTTCTTGACTACTTGTCCCATAGTGTTAGTTTGTTTTGAACAAGCTTTTTTTGTTAACCTCATTATGGTCTGATCACCGAAAAAGGAGACCAGGATTTTTCCTTAGCCAGTAGAAAACCGGCATTCTAACTGTTCTTTGGGCTGTTAGAGAGAGAAATTATGGTTACTTGTTTTGTAGCAAAATAATTTTATGGCGGCCCACTGCTAATTTGGGGAAACCGCTTCATATTGTTGGAAAATAACTGGTTCTTAGCAGTAGCATTCTTTTTGTGACTCCTAAGAAAGGGAGATTCAATAAACGTTACCATAGAGTGCGTATAAAAGTACCGCCTATGGGTTTAATTTTGTTGTTGTTAGGTATTGTGATCAGCGCCTCATTGGTTTACTACCGGCAGATTGTCTGAATTGCTTAACGGTTCTGAAGGCTAACATATTTTGTGAACAACGTTATAAAACATTTGCTAGTCAGTTTTACTGGGGTCTCTAAAAATAAAAGAATGTAACGGTATGCGTTTTGAAATTAATTTTTGATGTGGATGAAAGAAATTCGCAGGTATCCGCGTTTTAGAATGAAATCACTGGCAGAAGTATTAATGTAAGCAGGTAGGTCTCATAAATATGTTATTTATTCCTTGAATTGCTTGATATGATGATGAAAAGGTTGTAAAAGGCATGTTTGTAAAAATAGAAAGACGAGTGCCAAAACCTCAATTAAGGTGGCTCATTCATTTTTAGTAACAGCATATCGAATTAAGGGTAAAGGTGATAAAAGAATAAACAACTGTTTATAACTTTAAGGAGTATTTCAGAATAAATACTCACCCAACCATTTTGTTCAGTACCGAAAGAAAATAGGTTGGTTGTTAACATTTTACGATATTATTCCTTATTTGTCTGAACTGTCTGTTTGTCAAATTTAAAGAAGAAGGTAGTTGAAGAATTTGAAGTTTGGTGGAACCTAAATTGAAAACACAGCGTTGATTTCCCTGTGTTTATGGCCTGTCTATTTTCTGGCAGAAGGTAGAGCCTCATGAAGCATTTTTCGTTGTTTACATCTGTAGAGAACAGTTAGAATGACCTACATAATTTTGAACACAAAGTTCATTGGCGTAGAAAATTTGAGATCTAGATAAATATCTGGAATTGACCCCGTAATAATATTCTATGCCTACCTTCCTTTCGAAAGTGTCCGAACGAGTTGTTTTGCTGTTGTAGTTGATATTCCGAACGAAGCTGAACTTCAAGTTTTATCCTGAATATATTCAAAGTAAGTAGAATTAATAAGTCTTCAATTACTTTCAATTTTATTAGGTACTGTGAATTTCAAGTTTATTTAATATGTGTTAATTTAATAACCAGATAAAATCAGGAATCATTCATGCCCCTGGCGTATTTCAAACCCAGCACATTTGAGTCGATAGACCTCGGGACGACTATTATCATTTTCATTCTGCTCTATAGAACTGAAGTCAGAATAGGATAGCGGAAAACATTATTTTCGAATTTAGAGAGACCATTTTTGACTGCCTTGATTAATTAAATACCATTCTTTAAATACATTTCTTTAGCGTAGAGAGGGTGAGAAACATTATTTTGTGAAACTGATTAAGAATTGTTTTAACTATTTTAATCATTGAACATGTATAGTTGAAGATATATATTCACTTGTTGATTATCAGTTTTTAGATTAATTTCGTTTATGATTATAGGAGTGGTCAACCACAAAAGTTGAACTAAATACTGTCAAGAGTGAGATATTAAGGCAATGGAAGAAATCAAATCAAATAAAGTTTTTCCTGAGGAATTGCATTATATTCTGTGGTTGCAGTTGCTAAAATTATTTTTCGGCCTATTGCAATGCGAAAAGAATACCACGAAACTACGGCGAGTAGGTCTACTTTAAAATTAGACTGAACTCGAGCTTGAGTGCCTACATTTTGTTAATGTAGAGCTGGTGAGCTAACGGATGCTTGTTGAAATATTAAGAATGAGGAAGACGAGCTTTGTTTGAAGGTCTAGATGAACCAATGGATATTTGTCACTGTCTTTCATTAGTTGAATATATCGTCCTGAGAACTGGAGAAAAAAGATTAACGTGAGCATTTGTGTTGTTTGCGCTGCTTGGAAAATAAAGATATTTTATATGAATGAGAGAAGTGGTGGTAGAACGCATAATTCTCAGTTTCAGTCCTATGCTCAATAATTTTTACTTTCCGAACCTGCCTAAGAATTACGAAGCACATTTTGATAATCAATTTGATTGTAATAGATATGAGACCGTGGTGAAAGTAGAAATTTGGAAAATTCCGAAAAAAGCAGTCAGTTTGATTACTACCATTTTATTGATATCACCACCTGAAATGCATTATAATGTTGACTTAACGCGCATTCTTTGAGACCACATCGTCAATGGAACCCGGAACACACTAAGGATAACAGAATTGACGAATTATTTAATGTCCGCTTTGCTAATTACTAAATATATATTTATTTAAAAGTTTTCTTCAAAGTATTTGCATTGATTACGGAAATATTTATCACTGTTGCATAGGGAAGAATTAGTTATTTTTACTTGACATCAAGCATTATGAGAAATTGAAATGGAAATGGAATATCTACTTTTAAGCTTAAGGCATCCCAGCTCAGGCCGAGATAGTGTAGGGTAGTACTAAGTTGAATAGGAATGTAGAATAATTAAGTTAATAATCTTTTGCCTTCATATTATTACTTTAATTATTTATGGTCTTTAGACAATTTTTTCTTAAGTCAAATGGATTTTTGAAACGCTGAATATTGTTTATTAATAGTGAAATGAAGATTGTGGGAGCACAGACGATATTTTTGTGCACCATAAAGCTTACATGCTATAATTACCTTATTTTTTCAAGTACGACTTCTACTGAAAAATGACAAAGTTCGAAAATCGGTACTTGTGGTTGGTTCATATAGCTGTTAAACTGTAACTGTTACAAATCACTTATATAAGTACCAGTTATAAATAGCAGTTAAAAATAACACTTTAAAATAGTAATTTAAAAATAACAGTTATCTAACAGTTATTTTTTCTTGTCAATTCCTGATAAAATATCAATTTAAAAAATAATATCTTTTTAAAGCTGGTTGCAGAAAATTATGCAGTTTTCAGCTGTAAATATCCTTTTTACTTAGATTTAATTGTACGCTTTCAAAATTGCTTTTTTGCGCATGGGCGCAGATTGAACTAGCTTCTATAAAAGCACTGGCTGACAACACATACCTTTTCTTTTGTAAGCTGAAGCCAAAACCAACAACCATAAACAGGGGACATAAACCAACCTCCTGCAGTATAACTGTGCTTTTTACTAGTTTGAACATGTTTCTGTTCTTTGAAACCAAACTGATACTTCAGATTTGCACTATTATTATAAAATATATAAGAAGATATACAAAACCGTCCTTAAGACATCAAAGAAAATGCACTATCGGAATTTAATCACAAAGGTAGAAAACAAAATCAGAACAACATGGCAGATACTTAACAGTGACACTCAAAAATAACAGAAAGGTATTCAACAATGTGGAGTTAAAGTCACTAAAAACAAAAGAACAAATTAATGACTCTTTAAAAGTCGCTGAAGAATTTAACATTTTTTTCTGTAGCGCAAGGGGTCGGCGTGGGGAACGTTATACTGTGGATGCGACATCGAGGTCGTGCCTCATACATTGCTGAGGGTCGGCTTAAAGCAGGTCAGGGAGCAGCCAATCTGCACTTTGTAGTAGTCAGACCATCTCCTTGCCAAGGGGTCGGAATAAGGTAGGTCGGCGGGCGGCAAGGCAGCGACACATGGGGCGGCCTTACGCTTTACCTACGGGTCTTTTTATGGTCGGCAACTAGCCGGCCAGGCTACGACGATGCGGTAGGCCTTGCACCTTGCCACATTGTCTCTTTATAGCCGTTCCACCGGCGGCAAGGAGGCAGCGGCGTCTCGACAACAATGACGGCACGACACCTAACATTTGTAAAGGCAAAGGGTAGGGAAGGTTCCGGCCCAACTACGACGTCGTGTGTTTCCCGACCATTAGACGGAAAAGGGTCGATATAGCGTCGGCAAAACGTCGCCATTGTAGCTAACTTACACCTCTCTGCCGCGTAGGCATTTGGTCGGTTTTTCTGTACTTGTTAGCAAGCTTGCCGACGCCGATCTGTACCGACTCCCTACTCCGATTACTTGCCCTCTACGATTTCCTCATGGGGTATTCCCATGTTTTTTTAGGTTCAGACCCATCCACGCACTTTTCTCAAGAGGCACACTTCAGAAATGATAATCTGCTAGAGGCGGAATACTGCATGCAGTTGATAGCCAACTAGATAAAAGATCTTGACACAAATTTATATGCCTCGCACTCGAGAAGCGAAAGATGTATAACCAAAGAACAAAACTAAAAATCGATATAATGCGGAACAGTTTTATGCATACCATAATACAGCTAACGTGAGCACTCTTAGGCAGCATTTGTCAAACAAGAAAAAAACACATGTTTGGGAAGTAACAAATACATAATTTATTGAAGATGTGACAACGCAACAGCAGGAACACACGAGCGGAACGGAAAACGTGCGGCCGTACGGACAATTTACACAGGCTGCGTCTTGTCTGCGAACACTCTGCGCAAAGAAGGCGTTCAAGGACGAATCCCAGTTTAAAACTCTCGCAATTGATTTGATTTATTTTCATTCTGGTGACCAGATTCCATGCACAAGCATTCTGGTATAGAATACGTCATTGCACACACACACACACATACACACGTAAATACACACATATAGCATATAAGAATTACTATTACAATGAACTTATACAATGAATACAATACTATATATAAACAAGATAGAATTGCAAAGAATAGAAAGAACGCAAATCCTACAAAGAAAATAACTTACACTATCCTACCACACAAGAATACAAACATATTTACAAAAATAATGAGATTATCATAAAATGATTTATGTTGCAGTGAATGCACAAGGATAAATTAGCACAAAATATAAAGAATACAGAGTACAATTAATAAGAAATTCATACAATAGTAGAGTGAATACACAATATATATTTACATAGAATACAAAAAACACGTTTGATATTAGGTACAACTCAAGAGTTTTCAACTTATTCCTGACTGTGAAAATTTTTCCACACTCTGAAAACAGTTTTCAATAAGCAGTTTTCTTAACAGTGTTTCAGAGGTGTTTTTGTTTTAGCATACTTAATATTTACGGGGAGATCATTATAAAATTTAATGCCCATATATAGTTGGGATTTGGAGAACATTGTTGTTTTGTGATAGGGTAGGGACAGATCTTGATTGTGTCTTGTATAGTGATCGTGTTTATTGTAGTTTCTCTTCAAATGACCAGTATTATTATATGTCAGAAGAGGTACTTCATATATATAAAGTGACGGAAAAGCTTATATATTTAAATCTCGAAATAGTCTTTAGCATGACGCACGTCTAGACATGCCAAGTTAACGCTTTTATTGCTTGCTTTTGCAATATAAAGAGTTTCTGTCTATTCGGAGAGTACAAGTATCTTAATTCTGATTCGAACATGGCATGATACACCGTTAATATAGTATTTCTGTTAACAATTTGTACTAATGATCTAATTAGGAAGATGGTTGAAGAGAGCTTACCACATAATATATCAATATGCTCTTTCCATGTTAACTCTTCATCAAGTATTACACCAAGAAATTTTGTGAATTGAGAACATTTAATTTCCTTATTTAGTATGCTTAATTTCTTTGTAGCATTGATATTTTGCCGCTTCTTATGGAAATAAACGTATTTCGTTTTTTCACTGTTCAATTTTAGTTTATGTTGAAATCAGTTTTCTAATTGAGATACTGTTGTGTCGATTTTTTGTTGAAGATTTGCCATATCCGACTTGATTAGTACATAAGTATCATCAGCATAACGAATTATATTTCCTTGTGTGATACGTTGAGGAAGATCGTTGATATATATTAAAAACATAAGCTGTCCGAGTACTGAGCCTTGTGGAACACCAACTTTTAATTTTACAGGGGAAGAAATTGATTTTGTTATTAAACCCGTATTTTAGTCAATAAGACTAATTTCAACTATCTGGGTTCTGTTTAGTAAATATTATTCTAGCCAGGATAAGGATTTTCCACGTATGCCATAGCGATATAATTTATTTAGTAAAATATTGTGGTTAACACTGTCGAAAGCTTTGCTTAAGTCACAAAAAATACCAAATTAATTTTCCTTCTTATCTAATCCATATAAAATGTCCTGAAGAAAATCTGAAAGTGCCGTTAGAGTTGATTTTCCACTAAGAAACCCATGCTGGGATTGAGATATCACTTTGTTACATGCGAGGTGATTTTTAATTCGATCGCAAATCACAGTTTCAAATATTTTTGAGAGCGCAGAAGTGAGATATATTGGGCGGTAATTTTTAACATGTTGTTATTCCTTTTCCTAAATAGGGGTTTCACTATGGTTGCTTTTAGATACTGTGGGAATATGCATTCCTTAAATGATTCGTTTATGATATGTGCTAAAGGGTACGCAATAATATGTGCAGATTTTTTAAGCACATACATCGGAACTTCATCGTATCCACAAGACATGGTATTCTTAAGTTTCATTATTACTCTCGTGACTTCTCGAGGGGTAGGGCATCAAAAACAGAGTGTTGGAGATAAATGGGATGCTATTACTGTTGTTTTGAATTAGTAAATCTGATGTATCATTAAGTTCATACATTCCAATGCTAGAAACATAATTGATGAAACATTCTGCAACCTCTTTGGGGTCGTTAATAACATTATTACTAGAATTATTAATTCGATATTTTTGTTTGAGTTGTCAGTATTACGGGATTCTCGTTTTATAATTTCCCATGTCATCGTATTTTTATTGGCAGCGTTTTGTATCAATTTGTTATAATGCATTTTCTTTGCTTCGTTCAGTACCTTCTTATATACTTCCTTTTATCTCGCGTAATATTTAATACAATTTTCGTCTGAACTACTTTTACTCTGTGTATGAAGTTGTTTTAATTTATCACACGATGTAATAATACCGATAGTAATCCAAGGTTTTTTGCACCTAATATTTAACTTTCTCGGTTTCTTTGGAAAGGAGGATTCAAAATATTATTTAAATTTATCAAAAAAATGTTTGAAAATGAGTTCTATTGTACTCGTTTGAAGGTTTTCCAAATTCCAATCTTCTACCTCTAAAAATCGTACAAATTCTTCTGTGTTTGAATCATTAAAGTGTCGTTTCGAGATGGTGATACTGTTAAATGATCTTTTACGGTAAAAGTCTTTTAAAATAAGACACTGACAAAGGTAATAGTTAATACCGAGATCCAACACTGATGATGTACAACGATTAGGTGGATGATTGTTAATATATTATCAATAATGCTTTTTGAAGTTTTGGTTATATCATATGTGTGGGTTGAGTAATAGCGAAAACAAGATTATATGATTTTAGTACTGCCTCAAATTTCGATGTGTTTGATGAGTTAGTAGATAAGTCAATGTTAAAATCTCCACATATTATAATTGTGCTGTATTTGAAATCAATCGCATTGAGAAGAATGTCTAAATTATGTAAAAATATATTAACATTTGCGCCAGGCGTTCTATATATCACAATGATAGCAGCGTTTTTTTTACGTTGTTGGAAATTTCTATTGTTGCAAATTCAAAATGGATTTGGTTCACATGGTTGTACAAATTTAGTTAAATCCAATTCTACAGCATTTAATGTTTTAGCTAATATACAAACACCGTCGTTATTAATTGAATTTCTACAGTACATTGAGATAATCTCATAGTCAGAAAAACTAATTCTCTCGTTTTTGCGAAGTCAATGCTCTGAAAAACACATAATATTGGGGTTAATATCATCAATAAAGAGTTCTAGTTCTAACTTTTTGTTTCTTATTGACTGAAGGTTTTGGTGAATAACAGTCAGATCCTAATTGCCCTCCAGCGTTTCTATACAAATTTGTGGTTTTAAGGGAGCTCGTGTATTAGTACAGATAGATTCATCAGAAATAAATTCTGATTGTCTTTTCTCCACTATTTTAATTTGCCTATTCTTTACCATAAAAAATCATCTGATAATACTTTCGGTGTTCGTATACGTTTACAGTTAAGTCGCGTGCTACAAACTTCTACTTCCTCATTTTGTACTGTGTTTATAGTATCATTCGTACAATTAACGTTTGCTATCTGCCAACAAATTTCCTTAATACTTCCATCTGAAGTTACGTTTACTTCATTAGTTTCTGCTGTTACTGGTGGTTTCTGCACCAACATATCACTGTGATCTAATTTATCAGACACGTTTTGTGGCTTATACATATCACAACTTATTTCTAACATACATACCCTTGTACCTGAAACTATCTCCCCTTGATTGATTTCATTCACTGTTGATGAGGACAAACCTGAGAGAATCTCTAAGTTTGCCTCTTCTGTTGATATATGAATGTGTTTTGGAATCTTATCGAGGTCAATTGGTTTACAGAAACTGTATGCATATTGACATAAGATCTGGTTAATCGGTACATACCCAGGAACACTACTTTGACAATTTAGAACAGTCAGGCTTGTGTAGGTCTGGAGAGGAAGATTTCTAGCAGACTGCGAAGCTTTTGTTTTGGAGATTTCTTTGATACCTTGGACATATTGTAATAAACTTGAGTTAGATACATCAATATTTGCACTGATTTGTACCTCATCATTATTACTAACAATGCGACTCTCATTCTCTACTTCAACGCATTCCATACATTCCTTAAGATAAGGAACATATAAATCAGAGCTGTTTCCTTGTACATATTATGATACTAAAGAGTTAGATATGCATTTGTATTATCTACCTTCGTACAGATTTGATCCTTACCTTCATCAGTTAAACTGGGAACCCTATGATTGATTTTCTGGCATTCAATCGAATCATTTATATTACAAACACTACTCTCAAAAATTATTTCCTTCTCTGGTATGTTCACTATTCGAAATATTTCTCGGCATAGTTGTCTTTTGCCACTCTTGTTGAGATGTAGACCATGCTTTGTGTATCTGGATCTTGGCAACGCACGTGTATCTAGTATACTAACATTACAATATTTACTACGTAATTGGGTAAATTGCATCTTTATTTTCTTGATCTCTCTATTTACACACTAACATTCACTTAAGTCGTATCGATGCGGCACATTACACACAAATACGTTCGTATGTTGCAACGACGGCAAGATTTCATTCAGAGTATCGATTGCATCACTTGATTGGTTTCTCGCAACGTCATTTGTACCCCCCTTAATACAACGAAATCAGCTCTATTGTATTGGCTACAGTCCCGAACTAAGTTTTTTGTCACTTCCGACATTGTAGCATAAGATGTTACTATACTTGCCCCATACATTTTGTCCAGACGATTCGCGAGTATACTTGCGCAACCACGCCCATGAATATCTGCATATAAAGAAACTGAAGATTTCTTGCTAGGACTGGAAGAAACTTGGCGTATGGCTTCTTTTTCCATGCTGGTCGAATTTTGGAGGGAGTAATTCGATTCGATTTCTCTTTATCATTCTTCTATGACACCTTGTAGGTAGGATGGTCAGATGTACTCTGAAAGTGTTCCAATGGCTCAAACTGATTACTTGTTTTTAACTTGCATAATTCCTGTGTTGTGTTGCGCGATATTTTATCCCTCCTGTTTCGATTCAGCCCTTTTCTACTAACCTCGGCCCATGTTTCAGATTCTTTACTACAAGGAGTAGTGTGAGTTCTTTCGCTGCTATTTTCCAAGTCATTGCGTAACAGTTTAAGATTTTTTCTAAAGTTCTAAAATCATCTCGAAGTTGCTTGAGTTTGCTCTCCAGTAGCACACAAGAGCTACATGGACTGGATGAAGAAGGGAGGGTTAGCAGGTCCATTGCTATATTTATTTGTGGTAACAAATAGTTAACAGTTATTGCAGCGTTGAATTGTCAGGTGTAGTATTCAACTGTTTCCTTTTTCACAGCACTAGATCACTACATTCATTATTGCATGTAGGCACCACTTTGTGCAAAACGACGCTATTGAGACCTGTTTGGTTAATGGTACGGTTTGGAATTGTCTGTTTTCTATTTCACCACAATAACTTGGTTCAAAAATTTCACTCGTACACAAGTACTGATTGGCAACGATTATCATAACTAATTAGCAACCCTGCTTGCAAATGGCAGCCTCCTTTGTAAATACATAAAATATTTATAAACTGTATCTTATTTGTGCACACAGTCAGTATTTCGTATATAATTTTAGATTCCTGCTAACTTGCTGCCTATTATATAATGTTTGTAATCGCCTTACATTAATAGTAATGAAATTATAATAAATAAATAATTTGAATAGGTTTCACTTTGAACTCACTTTGTTTACATTTAGTTGACTAGAAAATAGTTATTGTTCTACCTAATTTAAAATGTTAACTCAGCTGGAATTCGCACTACAAATTTCCTAATATATTCATAATGCGTTCAGCAAGAAAGAGATAACGCTTAATAAATCTACAACCACCTTAAACATAGATAAAGCGGGAGGTCACTTCCATGACGTCCATGACGTATTGAACCTCGGTGTGCAAAACCATCTGCATCTCGGTGTGTGACGCGCAACTTCGTGCAATAGTAGTGTACGCGGGAATGCATGTTTTGAAGAGAAGAAGAAAACACTGATATTTTTCCGAGTGTTTTCCTAGACACACTAGACATTTTTTTTCATTTGGGACCCTCTGACCACCGCTACCTCTCAGCCAATCTTGGCTCAGCAACGCTTCGCGCATTTGAAATGCAGCGAAATAAAAGTGTTCTCCACGGGACTGGGGCAGGCCATCCCCGGTATTCGTCTCCCTGCTTCGGGCCCTGACACGGCGCCAAAGCACGCAGTCGGCAGGACCTGTTGTTCCTCAAGGTATTGCTTACATAAAAAAGAGAAAATAATAGCAAAGAGAGGGGGTCCGGGTAAGTTCTTTTAGCCTGGCTCCCGCTGGCTAAAAGGCTAAAATCCAGGCCCTTTTTCCGCGAGTGGGGGAATTTCTTCTTTTATTTTTTTTTCTTTTGATTTCAGTTTACAATACGTACATACATGGACCTGAGCTGTAACAAAATACAATCATATATTAAGTACACTGGTGTTATGGTTTAATATATTAAGTTTATATTATTTATTTGGGTTAAATTTTACTATTATTTATTAATGTTTTTCACTTTATTGATTCCTGCTTTTATGTTGTGACTTCAGTATTTTCTTAAGTGTCTTCCTTACTAATCCTATATATCGGTATTATTAGTCCTTACATAGTTGTCTAGTTATTATTGTTAGTATCATATTTTTTTTCATTTATACAGTCAAAATTACGTTATTGAAAACACTTCCCGCACTGTGGTATCTGTATAACTACCTTAATAAAATTTTATACTTCATTTTCCGTAATCTACTCATTAATGATATAAAAATATTTCTAAAATAGAAGCAATTCAAATACAAAATACAAGGACACTAAACAATCATTCATTTACATGGACTTCAGTTCCTCTATCTATACATTTTAAACCAAAAAATATATCATCAGCAAATTATCACAATAAGTATTAATAATAGTTTACATTTACATTTAATTCCCTTTGAATTGCTCCGTATCAGAATTTAATTTTTATCCTTCACCTATCTACTCTAAGCTAATCCTAACTATCCTAACTACTTTCACTCTCATCATCCGTTCTCACCAGGGAAGTCAGCCGTTAAAGTTCATTCCAGGGGGCTGGGACACACCCTCCATATCCGTATAGATTGGGGCCTATCCTGGGAGTTTCTACACAGCCGAATCATCTACCACACCGCACACTCACACTACACTTCATACATCTTTCGAATTGCACATCACTATTAACTTTGCCAATCCAGTTACCTCGGTACTCCGCTTACCATCCATATCCATAGGATTGGTGGTTAGGCACTGGGGGCTTCTTCGCGGATCAGTAATCGTTAATCCCGAAAGTGCTCGCACTCACGCACTCACGCAACGCTAAACGGCTGGCCTCGGGGCATACCGGTTTCGGTTCGCGATTTAGCGTTGAGTCCTCACAATTTTGTAAGATCCACATACGTGGAAGAGATGTTTAATCCACAAAGTTCGTGTGAATTCTAATATGTGAGTTTCCCGCATTCCGCTTCTCCCGCACCGCGTATTCTCCTTGGTACCCGGGTCGCGCGCGTCACACATTCTTCGACTAAGTTATTTACATTATTTACAATATGCATTGTTTCCCTTCTTCATTCCTGGTCATATATGTTCCTCCTCATTCTCCTCATATAGATTTCTTTCTCCTTATATGAGATAATGGTAGCGAACAGATCCAGGGAGGTTCTTTTGATGTCATCTTCGATTATTTCGCGTATGTCAACGTTCTTTAGTTCATTTCTCAAATCCACAATTCGAGCATCAACAGTTCCATCCGCCTTCACGTGATTTTCTGGGCAATATAGAACCACATGCTCGGGTGTTGAAAGTTGTCCGCAAGAACACTCGGGGGATTCCACTATCTTTAGTTCATGTAATTTGGATTTGTATGGTCCATGTCCACTTAGGAAATGCATCGAGCCATTATCTGGATTCAAATTGGTCCATTTAAAACGTTGTTCAATCATGGGTATTATTCCATACAACCTTCTTGATTTTCCGGAATTTTGCCAATTTCTTTGCCAAATTTGATTTATTTTATTATCAATGTCTTCTATATCTTGTGGAATTTCCCGCAAAATTTCCGTAGCTCTTATTTGGTTTTCATGCTTTATCCAGTACTGAGCTGCCATTTTGATTGCTTCTAGATGTAAAGGTCTTATCCCCAGAATGACATTTATGGCTTCCCCCGGTGTTGTTTTATATGCTCCAGACATTCG